>JAHHFK020004755.1:0-159155 GCA_024533555.2 Aedes koreicus | reverse complement strand
TAAGGTCTGTATCCACATTAATCCGCACACCTTCAAATCATTGTAACTTTTGAAATATTGCACGTAGGAAAGAAAAATTTCACTGTGGTATAGCTGAGAGTCTGTGATGAAAAAGACTATGATTGATGTTTACATTTCATGTTTAGTATTCAAGATGGCGACGAAAAAAAAAACAAGTGCGCGAGCGAATTTCGTACGGGCGTACGGCAAATCCTGACTTGTCAATACGGGACCTTGAAAAAACATTGGATTTGCCTAAATCCACTGTTCACGATGTGCTCAAATCTTTTTCGGAACGTTTGACGGTGGAGAGGAAACCGAGAAGAGACAAAAACATTGGACGCGCTGATCCTGTCATGGACCGAAAGGTGAAAAGGATATTAACGAAAAACCCAAATCTCTCCATTCGAACGGTGGCTCGTAAAATAGGGATGTTGCCTGGTTTTGTCCAAAAATCAAAACAACGTTTGGGACTTAAGTCGTATAAAGTAAAAACGGTTCCAAATCGCAACAACAAACAGAATTTGGCAGCAAAATCACGGGCTCGACGTTAGTACTGCGAATATTTGACGAAGTTTTCATGCGTTGTTATGGACGATGAAACTTATGTCCTGGAGGATTTCAAACAACTTTCAGGGATGGCTTTTTACTCTGCTATGGCCAGAAATGCTACAGCTGAGCATTTCAGAACGAAGAAGGCATCGAAATTTCCCAAAAATACCTTGTGTGGCAAGCAATTTGCACGTGTGGCAAAAAGAGTAAATCTTTCGTCACTACAGGCACAATCAACAAGGAGATCTATCAGAAAGAGTGCCTGCAGAAGCGATTGCTACCCTTCATCAAAAGTCACAAAGAAAAACCTTTGTTCTGGCCCGATTTGGCATCATGCCACTATGCTAAAACTGTGATGGAGTGGTACCAAGCAAATCAAGTGAAGATTGTACCAAAAACCTCAAACCCGCCAAATTGTCCAGAGCTACGACCAATCGAGAGATATTGGGCTCTGATGAAGCGGAAGCTTTCTGGAAAGAAGCAAGGAATCAAAGACATCAAACACTTCCAGCAAATTTGGACAAAGACGGCTTCTACGATTTCTGAAGAGTCTGTACAAACCCTAATGAACGGAGTTAAGCGCAAAGTTCGAAAATTTTATGCAAGCACCGATTAACTATGTTTTGTCTTCACGAATTGTTAAAACACATCCCATGAATCTGAAATAAACAACTACGACGGAAATATAATGCGAAATTTATGTTTTGTTCATGTTTTGAGGTGTCCGGATTATTGCGGATACAGACCTTATTATCATCAGGCCACGTTGACGATCGATGATGAAGCTGAGGTTTGGATATTGCTCTTTTCCTTTGCTTGGCATTTCAAATTTATCACTTTACTGAGGGTTCTTAAATTTGTGTTCAAAATGCACATTCTCTATTCCTCATTAAAATATGTGATACCTTTGTTTAGATGCTATTCCGGAATTTATTGATTTTGATGATCGAGTATTGCAGAGTTTCAATTGTCATAGTTTAATTCAGTGAAATGAAGACTACCAAATTCTCCAGTCTGGAGGGATCAGCAGGTCACCTTCGACTTGATCGACCCACTTTGCTCGTTGGGCGCCTCTTCTTTTAGTGACCGGCAGAGAAACTCAAAGGAGCATTATGGCTGGCAACCGTGCCTGTTTTGGACTCCGAAGGAAGCTAAGATCGAACAAATTTCACCAAACTACTTGATTGACCATCTACGAGACATCAATAAGACCGGTAGTTCTCTACGGCCACTACAGTCAAGAAAGATTCACCCCCGCACTAAATGTATCATGTACAAAACGCTGATAAGACCGGTTGTTCTCTACGAGTACGAGACGTAGACGATGCTCGAGGAGGACCTGCAAGCACTTGGTGTTTTCGAACGCCGGGTGCTTAGGACCATCTTTGGCGGCGTACAGAAGGATGGAGTGTGGCGGCAAAGATGGAACCACGAGCTCGCTGAACTCTACGGCGAACCCAGCATTCAGAAGGTCGCGAAGGCTGGAAGGATACGGTGGGCAGGGCATGTTGCGAGAATGCCGGACAACAACCCTGCAAAAATGGTGTTCGCCTCGAATCCGGCCGGTACAAGAAGGCGTGGGGCACAGCGAGCACGATGGGCGGACCAGGTGCAACAGGATCTGGCGAGTGTGGGTCGTCAATGAGGTTGGAGCTGTATATTGGCGAAATGTTGTAGACGAAGTCATATCGTAAATACGATGTATGGCTACTTAAATAAATAAAATCATCTACGGCCACGAAACATGGACATTGCTCATGGAGGACCAACGCGCTCTTCATGTTTTTGAACGGGAGGTGTTGCACACGATCTACGGTGGAGTGCAGATGGAAAACGGAACGTGGACGAGGCGAATGAACCACGAATTGCATCACTTGCTGGGAGAACCTTTCAACGTTCATTTCGCAAAAGTTGGTCGACTACAGTGGGCTGGGCATTTCGTAATAATGTCGGATGATCGCTTAGTTAAAATGATTCTCGATATCGATCCGATGGGCACTAGAAGAAGAGGCACGCAACGAGCTAGGTGGATCGATCTAGTAGAAAGCGATCTGTTGATCCTTCGTAGATTGTGAGGCTGGTGAAGTTCAGCCATGGACCGAATTGAATGAAGACCATTTCTGTATACATCAGAACGGGTTCGGTCTTCCTGATCTACCTGATTGGTAAGGTAAGTAAGTGGTACATATGCTTTTAGTGACCGTTATCGAGAAATAATTTTAACTGGGTTGTCGTCCGACATTCTTACGACATGCTCAGCCCACTGTAGTCGACCGATTTTAGCGGTGTGAACGATGGGAGGTTCTCCCAGCAACTAATGAAATGAGTGGTTCATTCGACTCAACCACGTTCCGGCTGCCATTTACACTCCGCCGTTGGTTGTACGCAACACCTTTCCCGTTGGTCCTCCACGATCAATGTACATGTTTCGTGGCCGTAGAGGATTACCGGTCGTAGTAATGTCTTGTAGATGGTTAATTTTGCAGTCTTCGGTGGTGAGGTACATAATTAATTGTGATCCAAATTATTCGTTCGCCATGCTCGTCGGGCCACCCTATCTTGGAACAAATAGATCACTGTCCCATTTTGTAAGGGACTCCATTGGCATCCGTACCGTTGGTGAAGGTCGCTCCAAATTGGCTCTCAGGCGTTGAGATGAATTACCTTGTTTTCCTAATTAAATATCACTATCACACTCTGTAAGTGGCCCCAAAAGCGTCCTTGCTGGTGGTTTAAATCGGTTCAATTCGGAAATCGGTACTAGTTACACTTGACAGCTTACCAAAACGAAACCTGCTGCCATCCAATCCTGTTCTCCAAGATCCCAGTGATTACCCGTGGAAGTGCAGTGGACTCCGCGGCTTCCAATAAAGCGAGTATCACGTCAACATATTCTTACCCATTCCCTACTTGACCTGCATTCGGGCGAGGCCGGCGCCGGTGTTGCCTTGGATTGTGATCACCCGTTTTTACACATTGAAGATGTATGTTAGTCCCAAGTATCATCTGTTGGTTCTCTGTGTAATAACAGGTGATCTGGCAACAACAGAGTAGCAACCTCGGGTGGTCAATCATGCTCATGCTCATGCTCATGTAGATGGTACATTTTGTAGTTCGGGAACTTTGTTCGAATTAAGCGACCTTCGGAGTTCAAAGTAGGAACGATTTCCAGCCATAATGCGCCTTTGTATCTGTCTGCTGGTGTCGTTATCGGCGGTCACCTTTGATCCAAGATACACGATTGAAGATCGTACCACTTGTGTCGATTGCAACATTCCAATGGATTACAATCAACCACTAAGTCGGAATGATTTCGTCTCCAAAACTTCAAGGCTGTTGACGACTATCGGCGCAGAAGCCTAATTCATCCCTATATAGAGTCAAGCAAAAAATGAAGCCCATCCGAAATGTATACGCACGCAAAATGTGAATTAACATAATTTCGTGTTGCATTTCACTTTGCTTTACTCTTCTGGGCTTATCATTGCAACCGGAGAAGACAGATTTATCCTTTTAGCATTGCGTCGCTACTCACCCCGTTACTTCATCATCATCATCATCAGAAGTTATGCAAGCGGACTCTCATCGTTTGAAGTTCCGCGACCGATTCGAGGTGGATCCGTTCCGAATCGCTTTCAGTTCCGATGATTGATGAACTCCCGTGACAGCCAACCGGGGAAGCTAATTGACGCATTTTTCGACGATTGTCATCCGATTCCCGTCAAAATCTACGCAATTTTGCCCCCCTTTGGACGAGGGAACTGATCAATCAGCGAGTGCCGAAAGATGTTCATTAGATGGCGGTTTTCTCCGGTTGGCAGTCGATGTGTCATATTTCAGCGTCCATTGCTAACCGGGGGAGGGTGATAAGATCAATCACGAACGAATGCACCAAAGCGCACTGCACGTCACGTACAGCCCCGCGTGTTTTTTCCTTACTTTAAACTTTTTTGCGTTCCATAGTGAACCCCACGAATGCCGCGGCGACCCTCTCCAGGGAGCGGGGTGGCACCGGGGGACGAGAGCGGTCGGGGGCACTTGCAGCCGCGTGACTTTTCGCGAGTGAACGTTTTCCCGCTGCTCACACACATTCACATTTCGTAATTACAAGATGCGAATTATGTGTCATGCATTTGCTATAAAAAATAATAGCATTCTTGGGGTCCCCGCGTCCCCCTCTTTGAAGTTCGCTGCCTCGAGCAATTGCCGGACAGCAGCAGCAGCAGCAGCAGCAGCAGAGCCTGGGGGACATTAAAACTGTCAGCCAGCAATTGGTAGTTTATGGTTATAAACGTGCTCGCTTGGAGCTTGGAGCGGGAAAATAAAGTTCCACCTTGGGGCAATGGAGCCGATCATCGGGGGCGAACCGGGCGCAGTTTGAGACCCTTTCCGGGTGTGTATGAGACTGAGCGGAGTCCCGTCTCGTGCGTGTGCGTTTATTTATTTATTTGTTTTATTATTGTTATTAGGTTTCAGGTTTGGTAGGGATTGGGCCGCGGAGAAGAGATCGGAATCTAATGGCCGGTACTCACGCGTCGCGGGCGATTGTGATTAAAAATATGACACGGAGACAGACACACACACAACAGTTTGCCGGTGGGTTGCAGAGAGAGAAAGAGTCCAGCCAGCGGCCAGTCACATAATTTTCACGCCAGAGTGGGCACGAACGAAAACGCGTACCTCTGCTGGTGGGATTTGAGATATTCCTTTATTAGAAATAAATTCTGCAGTTCGTGCGAGGAAAATGACAGGTTGCAATGGCCTCCTTGCGCGATGTGCTGCTTTGGGGGGAAAGGAGGTTTTCCTTTGAGCTGGATGCTCTTGGGATGGAGATTTTATAGACCTGGCAATCGGTGGTGATAAACGCAGTCCGGTCATTTTGTCGAATGATTCTCGTTATATTTTCATGCGCGATTCGAGTTATTTAAAAAATTAACCAATAATGGCTCGATTGTGTTGAAATTTTAGTGCAGTAAAAGCACTGTAAACTATTAAATTGGTTTCAGAGAGCTAGTCTTCATTTAATTATGGGCAGTACTGTTGGATTCGATGGCATCGTTTGGAATTTTCGATGCAACGCAAATATCTCTATATAGTAATTACTATTTCAGGAATGTTGCTACAAAATTATCATAGAGTATCTTTACAAAATGACAAATCCACGCTTATTTCAAGACATTTTTTGCAATTAAATAAATCGAATCACATCATGAGGAACTGCACGTTTCATGACCTAATAAAAAGACACGAACTGAATATGACTCTAAGTTATATGAATGAAAATTAAACTGATGGATTTATGTATAAGGTTTTTTTTGCAAGTGAAACATTGAATCTAACTGATGTCAAAAATGGAAGAAGTATTTAGAATTTTTCTGTTTAGACCGTCTAGAGATTAATAATAATGTGATTTCCAGTTTTAGAACCGGTTTAGATCAACTGTGAGAATGCTATTAGGGTCACTCACAGGAATGGTTTAATTCATTCAATCATTTTTGCATTCACTTGCTTCTAATTTTTTTGCTTAGCTGAATTCTGTGATACATAGAGAAGTAGATTGTGAACATTTCAAATCTTTATCTATATTGAACTGGAGCGACCAGAATTATTCCAGATTCTTAATTAATGTCATTGAGAATAACTAAAATCGGCTTTTATATACGTTTCGTCGTCCATCACACAGCAGCCATATTTTGTCAGCATCTTCTCGTAGAGCTTCCGTGCCCGAGTTTTAGCCGTCGATTGTTACCGCTCATCGCGGTTTGGGAAGTTCTGTACCTTGTATGTATGTAGTCCAGCTCTCCTCTTTGCATTCTGGACGTAGCTCTGCGACATGCCGATCTTTTTAGCCAAATCACGGCTTGAGACTTTGGGATTTGCTTTAATCATCCGCTTCACCTTTCCCTCCGTCTTTTTGTTCTCCGGTCCCGGTTTTCTTCCAGCTCCTTTGCCGTGGTCCAACGTCAACCGCTCCTGGAACCGCTTCAACACTCTGGAGACGGTTGAATGGTGAATGTTCAACATTTTTCCCAACTGCCGGTGCGACAGGTCAGGAAATTCCAGGTGTTTGGAAAGAATTTGTTCTCTCGACTCGCGTTGGTTCACCTCCATTTTCGTTGAATCGAAAAACACGACTTCGAGTTTGACAGCATGTAAACAATACACATCAATGAGAGAGTGTGCAAAATTTGGTTGATTTTTACCCAATGGTAAAAAAGTTATGCCCTGTTGAATGTGTCGCAATAATTTCGTGTTCGCCCTTTAGATCGATTCAAGAAATATTTGGTTGATATTTGGGACCAAATTCCTCAGGAAATCGTGCGTTCCAGCTGCGATGGGTTTACAAAGCGTTTGCGCAAAGTTATCAAGGGAAATTATTATTTTTATAACATGTATCTTTCAAATGAAAAATAAATGCTATGATTTGATTGATTTGTTTTGCTGTAGTCCCATTTTGTTTTAGTGACACCTATTGTGAGACACCCTGTATATAAAAATGAATTTCTGTCTGTCTGTCTGTCTGTCTGACCCTTATAGACTCGAAAACGACTGAACCAATCGGCGTGAAATTTCCTTACGATAGTTTGAGACCCTTCCCTTCTCTGGAAAGGGGGCTCCCATACTTATGAAACACAAATTTCTGCTTAACTCGAGAACTAATCAAGCAAAGGAAACCAAATTTAGCAGGTGGAAGTTTTTGGAGGCAAGAAATGTTTCTATTGTGGTTTGAGACCCCTCCTCCTTCTGGAAAAGGAAGGCTCTCGTACAAATGAAACAGAAGTTTCTGCATAACTCAAGAACTAATCTAGCAAATGAAACCAAATTTGGCATGTGGGGGTTCCTGGAGGCAAGAAATGTTTCTATGGTGGTTCGAGACTCCTCCTTCTTTTGAAAAGAAGGGCTCTCATACAAATGAAACACAAATTTAAACCAAACATAAGAATTATCCCTACAGTTATGAAAATGTGTAAGCAGGGGTTTTTTGGGCCAGAGAAGGTTCTAGTGATTGTTCGAGACTCCTCCCCCGTCTGAAAGGGAGGGGGGGCTGCCAATGAACTGAAACACAAATTTCTGCATAACTCGAGAATTAATCAAGGAAATTGAACCAAATTTAGCATGTGGAGGTTTTTGAAGTCAAGAAATGTTCGAGATCCCTCCGCTCTTTGGAAGGAGGGGCTCTCATACAAATGAAGCACAAGTTTCTGCATAACTCGAGAACCAATGAGGGATTCCATGAAGCTCGTGCTTCATGGATAAATCAATATGAACCGACCTGCCGAAGTCAGAGAAGGAAACACGATTGGGAATATTCGGCGAAGGGCTGACATCCTGTGTTATGTACAAGTGGTACAAAGTTATGAATCGAGTTTTAGAATTCAACTCAAGGAGCTTCTCGAAGTTTTTGACTACCTGGGGGTTCATAACTTCACGCCTGATGAGGAACCGGAGAGATACTTCTGAAAACCGATCCGAGAGAGGCAACATGTTAGCCAGCACTTCAAGACTCATGGTATGAGTCGAGTGTATGCAACCTAACGCGATACGAAGACACCGATATTGAATACGTTCCAGTTTTATGATGTGCGGCCGAGCCGCTGACTGAAGACAAAATCTACCGTATTCTATAACCGACAAAATCGTTGTCCGGTACAACGTAAGATCTTGCGGATGCGCTCCACACCAGGTTCCGGTTATTGTTCGTAAAAAGTTGATCCTTTGCTGGCACTTTCGCTTCAGATACTCAATGTGGGATCTCCAGGTGCACTTTGAATCGAACCAGACCCCAAGATATTTAAAGGACATTGAATGAGTTATCGGCTTACCCCAAATTTGAAGCTTCGGTTGTGCTGGGTTATGCTTCCTTGAAAAAACTACCAACTCTGTTTTCTCCGTAGAGAATTCGATACCTAGCTCTACAGCCCAAGTAGACAAATTGTCTAAGGTATCCTGTAAAGGTCCTTGCAGATCGACCCCATTGGGTCCCGTGACAGACACTACGCCGTCATCCGCAAGTTGTCTCAACGTACAGTTGTCATTTAGAAAACTGTCCATGTCTTTGACATAAACATTATACAAAAGAGGGCTTAAACTAAACATGACCCATGTAGCTAAATCGGGAAGCTGTGGAGTTTCCATGAGAATAGCTCATATGATTCTTGAATAGCAAAATAACAGAGCTTTTGAGAAAATCTTGAACAGAAACAAATTTTGGAGAAGTGTGTCGGATTTCAAACAAATTTTCAGAACTATCAAATTCACAAAAAAACAGTAGAATTCACAAGAATTTCAGATAAGTTCAAATAACTGTAGAGAAAGAAAACCTTCAGGATATGCAATCTTCTAACGAATGCTTTAAAAGTGGACTAATTTCAGCAATTATTCATGCGATTGCCCTGCCACCTGGTGGTGAATCCTCCTATGCACCGCCAATCTTGGCAACCCTGTTGTGTCAAGCAACTTTGCACGATGGTTTGTTCGTACTGCCAGCTCCACTTCGAGGTGAAGAAGTTGTACATCGTGTCCACTGCAAATTGTACAAAAAAGTTATTGATTAATGGTGAAAAGTCACAAACGTATTCTATTGTTATTGTATGGTTATTTTTATCCGGGTAGTGCGTTAGAAGTTATCGAATTCTCCAACACACTGTTGAAGCTCCATCCTCAGCATCCTGCGATGATATGTTTCCTCTCTATGTTTTGCTCTATTCTTTTCAATAAGAATAGAGACTTGCATAAAAAAGTGACCAAGTCTGTAAGAAGAGACTATCAGCCCTGTGGTTGGAATAAGATAGACTTATGTTTCCGAAAACAGATAAGTTGTCGGTTCTCAAAGTAGGTGCATTGAACAGGATGGCATCTTAGAATTCAAGCTCGGTGAGTTCGTTCCAATATATTTATATGTTCAAGCATCTCAATACTGTATCTAGCTTGTCAAACATCAAAAACCCCACTTAGTGTACAAAACACATCCAAATTTGACAACATCAGTGAGTCGCTTATCGTTAGGTACACATTTTGAATAGCTTCAACCTACACTCGAGATTTATCTTTCTGAGAACCCTTCCCTGGGCAGTTAAAGACTATTCCTTCGTCTTACATAATAGGGATCATCAATTTACTAAATTCTTGGAAAATTCCATTACCACTCAACAGTTTGAAACTTAGTTTCGAATGCAACTTGCCCAGCTTCACAACTAATTGAGTCAAGTAAATGAACGATTTATAACAGCCCGACGTCGTCGACGTCGTGCTTTTCAAGTGAGTCGCAGATCATGCCACTGAAACGCAGAACGCAGCTATGAAATCAATCAATTGAAATGAATGAGAAACCCGGTCCACACCGGTCGAGTTCGCTATGAATGAAGTCCCCCTTCCCAAACTCCGTGCTACTCCATCGACTTAACTCACGAGCTCCAACCACCCACGCTTTTCCCTCTAGATTCACTTTGTGTTCAAATCCGCTAGTCAGGGGAGTGAAGAAAAAAAAGTCACTGGATTGCGTGTTGCACTTCCTTCTTCCTCGCCCCACCCCCTTCGAGGGCGAACCATGTAGCAACTCAGAATCCCTCAGTCAGCGGCGCTGGTGGGAAGAGTTTGGGGGCCCGCGCGAGGCCTATTGTTTTGTCGTGACCGAATCCACCCTTTGACGACGACGAGGACGCCGAACGCGATTTTGTGTCCGGTTTATTTTACGTATCGATTTTTAGTTCAGTGCCATTCGTGCTAAACTAGCACACACACACACTCAAACCGACTGCATACAATTGTTATCAAATCGAATCGGCTAGTTTAACTATTGAATTTTTAATTCGACGGCTTCACGGCTTTTCTATATGATTGAAAACCGTCAATTTACCGTCGATCGGAGAAGGCAGTTCTTGC
The DNA here is from genome assembly GCA_024533555.2 of Aedes koreicus. NCBI lineage: Eukaryota > Metazoa > Arthropoda > Insecta > Diptera > Culicidae > Aedes > Aedes koreicus. Next base: position 148,721 of record JAHHFK020004755.1, on the reverse strand, counting down.
TGACACGTGACGTAACTATCGATCTGAGATGCGCGCTGTTTTGTAACTGAGTGCCAAATGCATAACCACACAGCTGCACATATAGAGACACACGACGCATTCGGAATACGGTGTGATGCTGCGGCAGCATCATCACTGCATTATCTATTTATCATCGCAATGACCGACGCCACTGCTCGCCGGACCTTTCAGTTGATGCAACTGCCGCATCATCCATCGGTAAACTGCAACAACAGCAGCAGCAGCAGCAGCAGCGAGCGTCCGTTGGCAATGCATAAATGACTTTGATGACTGCACTATTGTCACGTATCGCCAGTCAACTGCACGCGCGAGCGAACGAGCATTAATTTTAATTTTATTGAATCAACCAACAGGCTTCAATCAGCCCCAATGGTGTTATGCTAATATAAAATGTAAAATACAAGTCAATAATTATACTTAAAAACATAAAACTGTTATTCACGATTAACTGTGCCGGAGTAAATCTGACTAAATCTGCGCCGAAGTGTCTGACGTGGTGCATTGAAATCGAATGCTGAGGCTACTCTGTTGAAGACTCTTTGAAGTCCGTTGATTGCTCCATTCATTCCGTGATTTGTACGACGAAAAGGTAGACTCAGCATCGAATTATTCCTTAATGCACGCGGTCGTACATTTAGGTTGATTTGCTCGAGTATCGTTGGGCAATCCACTCTTCCTTGCAAGGTATCGGCAATAAATAAAGCTCTGGCAATGTCTCTTCATATCGAAAGTGGCTCCAGATGAATCAGTTGGCATCGATCCTCGTAGCTAGGCAAACGGAAAGGATCTCTCCAAGGTAATAACCGAAGCGCAAAACGCAGGAATCGGCGTTGGACGGATTCGACTCTTTCAGCCCCATTGTTGTAGCTTGGATTCCAAACTGCAGAGCAATATTCAAGAACTGATCGGACCAACGAGGAGTATAATGACTTCAGGCAATAAATATCGGTAAAATTTTTGGTTATTCTAAAGATAAAACCTAACGTTCTAGATGCTTTATCGACCACATGTGAAATATGCTGCTTGTAAGTAAGTCGCGAGTCCAAAATTACGCCTAAATCCTTCACGTGGCTCACCCGTTCAATGTCTATCCCTGACAGATTATAGTTGAAGATGATCGGGTCCTTTTTTTCGAGAAAAGGAAATAACTGAGCATTTAGTAGGATTCACTTCCATTCGATTAACGATGCACCAGTCTGCGAAGGCATGTAGCTGACGCTGAAGAGTGTGACAATCGGCAATGGAACAGATACGGAGGTAGAGTTTGAGATCATCAGCATATGATAGTCGAGGTCCCACAATGACAAGGTTAACATCGTTGAAGTAGAGCAAGAAGATCAGCGGTCCAAGATGGCTACCCTGAGGTATTCCCGATGTCGCTGGATAAGTATCGGAACGGCAGTCACCTATAGCAACCATGAGTTGGCGACCAGTAAGATATGATTGAAACCATTGTAATAGAATGCCATTGATCCCGAGTCGGCTTAGCTTAGCAATAGCAATAGCATGGTTCAGTTTGTCGAAGGCAGCTGACAAATCAGTATAAATCACATCTGTTTGAGCTCGGTCATTCATGCTATCAGTTACATACGACGTGAGACAGAGCAAATTGGTAGTAGTGGAACGACCTGCCATGAAGCCATGCTGATGATCGCTCAAAAAATGCTTGCAGTGAGAAAGTAACGGGTCAACCATGACAAGTTCAAATAGCTTCGATAACGCGCTCAGTGAGGTAATTCCGCGATAGTTGTTGACGTCTCGCTTGCTACCTTTTTTATGAACAGGAAACATGTGAGCAGATTTCCAGCATGAAGGAAAAGTACTACTGCGTACTGACAATTGGAAAATATGGCCGAGCGGTGTCAATAAGGAGTCGATATTCTTCTTGAGAAAGATTGACGGGATTCCATCGGGCCCAGGACGACAGGAAGATTTCAGTTTGGATGCGGCTCTTGAAATAGTCGTATCGTTGAAGTCTATATCGCCCAAAGTGTCACCGTGCATAGGGACGTTGCTTGCAGCGAGATTAACGTGTTCTTCGGTTAGGCTCTCATCGGTGAAAACTTTGAAGAATTTTTGAGAGAAGAGTCGGCAGATCTCCTGAGTCGATGAAGCAACTTCACCATCAAACACCATGGACGATGGAAGACCGAACTCCTTTCGCTGCTCGTTTACATAATTCCAAAACGATTTAGGGTTCAACTTCATTCTGCGCTGAATCCCATGTTGATATCGCGAATAACTTTGCCGACTGATCCGCTTGTATTGGTGGTTAAGTCGAACGTAATGGCATTTTAGTTGAACTGTTCGGTACCTCGTGAATTTTCTTAGTGCTGCTCTTTTGATAGACTTCAATCTACGGAGTTCCATAGTCTGCCATGGATGTTGCGTATCTTTCTGGTGGATGATTTTCGGCACGTGTCTGTCGATGGTGTACGCCAAAACATGTGACAAAGTACTTGCCGCAACTTCGACATTATAAGTATCGAGGATGGTTCCCCAGTCGATACTGGAAAGCAGGTCAGAAATGGCACGGTAATCTGCTTTCCGAAAGTCGTAGGAAACCACGTCCGGTTTAATGACAAAGTCATGAAGCAACTTTCTCTCCATAGCCACAGCCAAAGGAGGGTGATGAGGAGCCTGCTTCACCAGTGGAGCAGGTGCACAGAAAATTGACGGGGCAAAGTCCTGAGCACTAACGAAGCAAAGGTCCAAACTACGGTTGTTCTCATTCCTCACGTGATTGATTTGCGATAACGTACATGTACTGTAGCTGTCAAGAAGGGTGGTAGCTCCAGAATGAAACGCAGAACATACAGGATCCGGATAAAGGAAACCACTGTGGGACGGTTGCCACGAAATACCGGGTAGATTATAGTCGCCAAAAATGATGATCTCGTCGATTGTAGCTGCTCTTTCCAAGATAGCTTGGATGGAGCGGCAATGAGTGTTGATAAAATCAATGTCACGTACACGATTTGGAGGTATATATACTACACATATAAACAATGTACGGTCGGCCAATTCATCAGTAACCCAGACCTGTTCCACGCTGCTCCACAAATCATTCTCAATTGCTCTGGCTTTCAATCCGGAACCGACTGCTAAGAGGACACCACCTCCCGTTGATTTTCGGCTGTTAATCGCTACGATCACATCGGAAAACATCATATTCGGATCCGAACACTTGATTAGAAAGCTTTTGGGAATCAAGCCAAGTCTCGGTGAGAGCAATAACATCATAGCAGCGGTCTGAAACGGATAAGCGGTAGTCTTCAACAATTGAGTTCATACCGCCCACGTTCTGGTAGTAAAAAGTGACGTTTTGGTTACAGCTGCGTGGAACTGCGTACGCATTGTTTGAGTGGGAACTTCGGCGGATCTTCATTTCGCTTCTATCCATAGGATCGGGATGGTTTCGATTATCTGGTGCAGCAATCAGTGGTGCTATATCGGATGAACTCGATGCTATGGTAGTGCATTCAAGGCTTTGGTTGTCCATGACTGCCAAAACGGCACTGAAATTTAGTACGGCATCAAGCGACTTATTTTCGAAATTATAATTGTACTTGCCCTGCTGTGCAGGGTGGAAGACCCCTTCTCTACTGCCAACCACAGGGCCGAGACGACTATGACGAACGCTGGCTGCAATCGGCGGGACTGGGTTGGAGAGATTGGGGACTTCCATCGTGCTTTCTATGGTGCGTCTCGGATCAGCATTCGGGCTTCTCGAGTTAAGCGGTGAAGCAGCACTGGAAATCGGGAAAGCATCAGGAGCAGAATACATTGGAAAACACATATACTTGCCTGGAAGTTCAGGCTGGGAGACCCTCCCCCAAACTCCGACCACAGGACCGGGATGGCTGAGATGGCAGGAACAAATGCTGGATTGATAATGAACGTTGATTGGCTCGACTGGGTCGGAGTGGTTGAGGGCTCCCTTAATGCCTTGTGGTGTGCATCCCGGTTGCGAGATTGTTGAGATATCCAACGTGGGATGAAAACGGCAATCTAATTCAGACGAGGTGTTTTTGGAAACCCCTGTCCGGATTTCTTGTCCTGGTAATTAACGAATTCCCGAAAGTAGACTCCGTCTGGCCATGTGTCAGCACTGAGAGCCACTTCACGATACTTTTCGTCGACTCCAATTTTAAACGAAATAAATCGCATAGACGTTAGATCAGCATCTTTCTTTACTAATTTTCTAACCTCGATCGGTTCATCGCAAGGTATGTATTCAGAGGCTAAAGCAAGAATATCATCCTCCGTAACACTGGCTGCAATACGGGACAGAAATACCCAACATTTTTCTGGTTCTGGGGGAACAGTCGCGATCGATGCAATGTTCGCAGACAGTTTTTTTGTGCCACACGATAGTCTAGGCAAATCGGGTGAAATAAGTCCAGCAGCGCCAAATGTTCTTTTGTTGCTTTTCTGTGTCAGACTAGGCCAACCAGTATTTGGACCGGGTGCAGCGGGTGTAGCAGGGACAGCAGGAACAGTGGAAATTTTCGTAACCAGAACTTCGACTTGCTCCCTGTTCTTTTTTAACTCTGTTCTAACTCCCTCCAGTGCTGAGAGATGTGTTTCACTCAGATTTCGTAACGCTTCCGTTAACGCCCCAAAAGCGTCCCGAACATGTTTTGAATTCATAATTCCGGAGCAACTATTGCAAAACCAGAATAGATTAGGTTGTTCACCGATAAAATCCATGTTTGCACGAGATAAAGAGACGCAGTCGAGATGAGCAACTTTTTCACAAAAACCCTGGCACTTAATAAATTTCAAGGTTTTCACCGGTTCAGAGCACTGAAGGCAGTTTGATTCCATACCGAAGCTTTTTGCGATAAAAATAGCACCAGCAGATATGCAACACGCAAGGCAGGTTAATCCGTTTGTTATGGCGGTGAAGTTGTGTGCAATTCACAGTGCCGTTACTGGCCACTGGATGTCGCTTTGGCAGAAAAAAATTGCGTGGGGAGGTGGTAGGCAGAATCTTTTGGTTGCAATAGTCTCAATAAACACTGCACTACACTATCAAATGATTGCACTTCGGGTTTTCGAAATTACACGACGGTACCGGCACGACGATGCAAATCAATAAACAAAACGTATAACATATAAATGACGATTTTAAACACAAAGAGTATTTTGATAAAAGGTAAACAAAATAACGACGAAAAAACCGTGTACTGTGTCAACAGATAGAGTTACCAATATGACAAAAAGCACAAAGAAAAATTATTAATTTGCCTTCTCAACCCCTCCCACCACCCCCCCCCACCCCCCAAAAAAACAAACTTGAAATATTTTAAAACCCCACAAAACCGGCCCCCCCCATCTACAATTCCCACACGATTCAAACATAAACTAAATGAAGATCCGGCGCTTATAGCTCATAGTACTACCAAGATTAATAGAATTTCAATAAAGCGGAAAGGCTTTTGCAAAATTCTTAAGCCTGTAAGAATATCGAAAAATTAACAGAACTTTTGAGCAAATCTTGAACAGAAACAAATTTTGGAGAAGTGTGTCGGATTTAAAATTCTATCAAATTGGCATTAGCATTGACGTTTGCACACCTCGTCGATGGAGGTACGATGAGGAATAATTCGTTGAAGACATTGCATGCCACCATGAAACGAAACCAGTTACTGATACGTTTCTTCACGAAATAATCTCCCCGAAGACACTCCTCGATCGCTCACCTGGCCACGTCCATGCAACCGTTGGAGATAGGCAGGATTTGGTATCTACCTTAAAAAGACACGGGGAACCAACGTTGCCTTCAGTAGATATCAAAGGAAAAGAGAGAGTATAGTTAAACAGAATCCCCTGTTTGGTGTACAGAACAAACAAATATTTAAAAATGGTCGTTGGGAGCATCTAGTCTAAGAAGGTTAAGTGATGCTCCATTTTTCTCCGGTTGTGACTTAAGCATTAACTATAGTCCTTGCCCCTATTGGCTTATGGGTATAGCGCCATTACTCGCTCTCTGAAATGAGAAGAATGTCTGAGAATATATGCACGTGTGGTGGAACAGAACTTATCAGATTTCAGATTTCACGGATTGACTACGTTATAACTATTGTTCATAGAAATAAAATATATATTTCATACTAGTTCATCAAAATTTCATAGGTTACTTAATGAAACTGAAAACTGATCTTTCTTACATGTTTTATAATGCTAAACTTATGATTATCCTAAGGTAGTTTGGTTGAGTGCAGTCGCGATTGATTACGCGCAAAGCCTAGAAACAGCGTTGCCGGATGAGGAGGAGCTGGCCGATGTCCCCCTTAAGAGGACTGCTAAAGTAGTGTCGAAGTAGCCCTTTACACCGCAGCTGAAGGTACCATCGATCAAACGACTGGCTCCACGAAGAGTGTCAGATGGTTTTAGACGAGAACAATACAGCGAAGGGCGATGCTGCTGCAGCAAGAAATCCGTCAAAATGTGGAGGGATACTAACAGAAGCGAAGGCAAACCCTTTTTTTGCGGGATAAGAATAAGGCACTAAGTGTACCGCTATGTGCCGTCTTGAGAAGTTGGAGTGCAAAGAAATGGAACAGTTGTATCGTTTTCAAGAAACGTGAAAGTTCGACAAGAAACTTAACGCATCTCGTAAAGGCTTTGTGCTACGAGCTGAACCGGTTAGGTGAGGAAGAAGCAGCACCTCGTTGAACACCTGAATCCAGAACATCGAGACAATTCATTTCTTTGCTGATGACGTGAACATTGTCGGAAAAACTTTCCACGCGGTTACTGAGCAGTACACCAGGCTGAAACGTGAAGCTAAAAAGGTTGGATAAAGGATGAATTTGTCGGAGACTAAGAATTTGATTGCAGGAGGAACCGAGCGAGATAGAGCTCGCTCAGGCAGAAGTGTGATTATCGACAGAGATGAGTTCGAGGTGGTAAATGAGTTTGTGTATCTTGGATCATTGATGACGTCAGATAACAACTGCAAAAAAGAATTTCGGGGACGCATAACAGCCGTAAGTCGTGCCTTCTATGGACTTCACAAGACCTTAGGGTCTGGTCAACTTCACCAAATGTATCAATACGCTGATGAGACCGGTAGTTATATACCGGCACGATACGCGGACAATGTTCGAGGAGGACCTGCAAGCACTTGGAATTTTGTAATTATGGTCGAAAAAATGGAGACAAGCAACCCTAATCTTGGTAAAACATAGTGACGCAGGTGCGGTCCTTAAGGAACGTTGAACTAGCAATGGTAAAAAAAGCAATCTACCTACTTGAATAGGAGAGAGCAACGCTGAATATATTCAGGCTTTGATGCGTAATACTTTACTGAATCCTCCGGAACAATCAAAATCTCCACACCACGATGGCTGCGCTTCAGCACTTCTCACTTGCAAAGTAAAAATGTCGGTTTGCTTCTCAGAGAAGTGGAACCGCATCAGTGAAAAAAAAAGTAGTTGTTAGCACCGAGGCTCTAACACATGATGACCGAAGGTGGTCCTGGAACCGAGATTAAAAGACATGGCTGATGATAATACTTTTCTTCATTTGAATGCACTGTTTCACTTTTCACTTAGCTAATAATATTAATACTCTTCTATTGATTAGATTTATCTCATAAAAAGGTACCAAAATTTCAGAGCTGCAGAAAAAACGGAAAAAAACATGACAACTCACTAAAAGCCAACCGTGCGTGAGCAGTGCTTGCTATGTTTTCTCGTGTCGAATTTCAGAACTATCAAATTCACAAAAATTCAGTGGAATTCGCAAGAATTTCAGATATGTTCAAATAACTGTATAGAAAAAAAAAAAAACCGTCAGGATATGAAATCTTCTAGTGAATGTGTTAAAAAATGGACTGATTTCAGCAATTATTCATGCGATTGCCCTGCCACCTGGTGGTGAATCCTCCTATGCACCGCCAAGCTTGGCAACCCTGTTGTAGCAACTACGCTCGATAGTTTGTTCGTACTGCCAGCTCCACCTCGCAGTGAAGATGTTGGACATCTTGTCCTCTGGATATAGCCGATCCGGCAATTAGAACATACTCTCCCTTCTGAATAACGTCAAACGGAACACTGGAACCCGGAAAAGGAAGACCGAGGACAACCCTAGTTGCGCATTTGTTACATATCGGGTGACATTACTTCAATGTGACTCCAACCAAGTTGCTGCAACCACTTATGCTAGGTTTGTGTTGCTTGGGTCATCATCATTCTGTACCTTGTGCCGAGAGGTTGGTGGAACCGGTCAAACGGTGAAAAAGTACCTGGTCAAGGTGGACATTGTTATGCGCTTAGAAGAAGCTGCTAAAGGTGCTGGTGGAAACCATCTTTCCGGCCAAGAACGACGTCATGGTCATAAAGGATGACGACATACTTGACGTTGGACGCAACGACTGGCAGGGAACCGGGTATTTTAAGTCCCTCATCGAGGAGGTAAGCGTCGACGATAAATATATCTCCCACACCAAGCTATCAAAGTGGGTTCTTCTATAGCTGACGATCAGCGAGAATGGAAAGTCCAAAACGTTGTTATTTCCTTCGAGGCTCGCTGCAAAATTCTAGGCGGAAGTTGCCATCTTGCCATCAACTGAAGATAAACGATGTACTAAAGACCGCCAACCCTCTCAACGTCCCCCAGCTGCGACCGATAGTTTTTTTTTTTTTGGCGGACCTCAAATGGAGGATCTAATTCAATTATTTCGTGGCCAAATTGCTGGAGGAGGAGTAGCTGATCCTCAAGGCCACGAAAGAGCTGAAAAACACGCTGACATTCTGTAGAAGGCTTAATTAACGTAGGGTTTAAGGGAAATTTGTGCCATAGCATTATCTCTTGGTTTTTTTTTCATCGCCATTTAAGACTAGTTCTTGGTTTTTAATGCATATGTAACAATACCTATGTAATTCTTTTAAGTACTCTGAACCTTTCCAAAACTTTTTAGGTTTCAAAAATTTATTTTGAAAATTTTCAACAATCCGAAAGTACTTGATCGAATCCATAGCATTCTCTTTTGAAGATGTCAATGACATTTTGCTGGACCCCAGTAATATGCTTGTTGAAATCACGTTTTCAAAACGTCCATACGACCTAATTCAATCGTAAACAGGTTGTTTCAACTTATTTGGACGGCAGCATGTCATTTCTGAGGTAACCTGAATTTCACTGGAGTTTCTATGGACTGAGCTTGAGTTCCTCCAGAACTAGAGAGATTCAAAGAATATCAGAGAACTTTCTGAACTTGATGGACGTTGAAGCTTTTCCAAAGTTCTAAAATATTTACTGGAAGGCTTATAAGACTTATTGGCTCTTCATATTGTTTTGTTTCGATTTTCAACATATTTGCAAATATTTTGAAACTTTTAAAAGTTTTCAACATTCTGTTAATTTTTTTTTTTTTTGCAACAAATTTATAACTTTTTTTTTCTAATTTCAAGTTTAAGATCTTTTAACTTATTCAAGAAGAACGGTTTTAGTTAAGTTTATGATTATATCATAAGTTCTATTTGCATTATTGTACTTTTCTAAGAGGAATTTTTGTTAAGTTTCTGAAGCATTTTAAACCGTAAATCCTCTCGATTTTTTGCTCAAATTATCTCCCACGTTCTTGGAAGTGCTCACGAATCTTTAGGAAAACTCGTTCGTTGTATTTCACTGAAGTTCTCAAAACTTACCTAGAGGTATTTCCGATGTTATGAAGCACTCGAAGTTCATCGTCCCAAAACTGAAACTTCTAAAGCTTAACAACCTTGTATGACCTAGGACCGGATGGATCTCAGTCGTTACAAAACTTCAAATCGATTAATTATTCGGTGCAAGGACATTGAGATATTCATACTATTAGACATGTATTGAAATGTGGTGGAACAAATTTGTTTTGTTCTGTGTAGTTCGGTATGGTTAAAATTTAGAAAATCTCTCTTTTGAGCTCCATTTGAATCTATATCGAAAAATTTCAAATACATACGCAGATCTTGACAAAACAGTCCGCAAACTCTCCTCCCACAACTTGAGGGAGTAAGATTTTAACTGAACTTTTTTTGTAAAAATTAAAACTAAATTCATGAAAATGGGCGTTGCAAAGAGAGCTAGATTTCAGAAACTGATCAAATCTTGGAGAGTATTTGAAGAATCACAGAAAAGTCCCACTCGAATTTAATGACCAGCAGAAAACTGGACGGTTTTGCAATATTACAGTTAACCAAGTTCATAAAACGAATAAGAAAATGAGGGGATTGGTAAAGGTTAACAAAATTTCAACTAAGCAAAAAGTCATGTGGAAATTCTCAAACCTGTTGGAATGCCGAGAAATTGAATGAAATATTGACCTATAACAAATTTTGGACAAGTAGAAATTCAACGAAATTTCCAGAACTATAAAATTCACAATAAGTTCAGTGAAATTCGCAATGATCTCAGATAAGTTCAAATTATTGAAGGAGGGAAATCCTCAAATATATTAAACCTTCTACAAGACCTTTGAATATCTCTTAAGTTTTCTTAACCTTCCGAAAACCTTTTTCGTTTTCCAAATTTCTTTTAAAGTTTTTAACAATTCTGAAGCACTTGATCACGGAAATCGTCTGCAGTTCTCTACCCACGATGCTCTCGAAATTTCCTAGATGCCATTGAGATTTTGGACCTCAATAGTACGAATGTTAAAAAAAGGTTTTCAAAACTTATATACGACTGAATACAGTCGTAAATAGGTTGTTTCAACTTATTTTGACGAAAAAGGGATTGTTCGTGGAATACCTGAATTTATGTAATTGGAGTTCATATGGACTAAGCTTGGGCAGTCAAAGTTCCCTCTCTCACCACAGAGGTTCAAAAAATATCACAGAACTTTTCTGAACTTAATGGATGCCGAACTTCTTTCAGAGTTCCTGAATATTACCTGGAGTTGTCATCTAATTGGTTCTTCATTTTGTTTTGTTTCGATTTTCACCATATTCATCGGAAATTCTAGGACTTTTAAAAGTTCTATTCTCTATTATCCTATTAAAAAAAAAAATCGAACAATATTTCTAACTTTTTTTCCTCTTATTGCAAGTTAAAATCTTTCAACTTTCTTGAAAAGTATCGTTAACATCATAAAGTTCTTAGTTCCCTTTGTGTTTATTTTTCAATGCTTTTTTTTTCTTGACTATCGAGATTTTCAGCCTTAGGCTGGTTCATCTCCCGTCGTAGTCACTCAAACACCTTTTTAGGTATTTTCGTAACTTGTCCGGGGGTGAGATTCGAACTCATGACTTTGGCGTGAGAGGTATGGATGTTAACCACTACTCCGGGATCGCCCCCTTTCAAAGCTTTTGTAGCATTCTTAACTTACTTGAAGCTTTTTCCGCTGTCAAGGAACATTCGTAGTTCATCGTCACAAAGCTAAAACTCTTACCAGCTTAACCACCTTGTAACCGAACTATCAATACTTTACTCTTCATATGTTTGGTTCTAGCAGAAATTGTTGTCCACTTTTAGGGTCTCATCTTGATGAGAAGATATTTCCTTCAAATCATTATAAGTACGTACTTCACGCTTGGAGTAATACAAACATAATTAGTAGAATGTATGAAAACATGGGCCAAATGTACGGTTGTGGCTTTAAGTGTGGTTCTAAGTACAACTATATTCATGCCTAAAATATAGGGGCCCGAATCCGTCCTAGTTGTCACCAGCATCGTTTTCAAACGTTGCTGAATTGGGAACGGAAATTATCGGCAATACCGGCGATGCAATCAGCTTCAAGCAAACCATCCGTCATCGTGGAGGGCAAACCGAATTCCTTCCACTGATCATTGACGTGACGCCAAAAGCTTTTGGGGTTGGACTTAAGGCTTTTTTGTAGACGGTCTTGATAAGCGTCAACAAGTCCCAAGAAATTGTTCATTCCGCTGAAATTAGCCTTACTGAAATCGTAGAAAACACTTGAAGAGGAATCACGGAAGCGACACCATGGATTTACTGCAAGTTTCAAAACTAATGGTGGATGATGCCGACAGATTTTAACTAGCGGTGCTGGTGCTTTAAGAATTGTGCAATATTCACACAAATCGTCACAAACAAAGCACATATCAAGCATGCGATTATTCTCGTTTTGAACGCCTGTCAGCTGCCTGAGTTAAGCGGTACTGTACGCATCAAGCAGTTCCCGTGATGTCATGCCAATTGTAGATCGAGAAACGATAGGAAAGTAGTGCCCAAGAGAATTTTGCTGCCAAGAAATCGTGCCCAAGCTGAAATCGCCGAGAATGATCACCTCGTCGCTTGGATTCAACTGCGACACCGACCCAGTTCAGCGAGTCAAGATGCTTTTCGAGCAGAATTGCGTCATTTACTCGGTCGGGAGCCAATGCAACCCATATTTGCTCCGCCGATGAGCTATTGGCAGGATTGACCGAATGGGGGTTTGAATCTAGAATGAACAGCTAGCAGAACACCGCCACCGATACTCTAGTTGCTGTTAGAAGGTGACCGATCTTGTCGATAAACGGTGTAGGAATCGTCAAAGAGTTGATTCGTCGTAGTATTCCCGTTAAGCCAGGTCTCGGCGAGAGCGTAAATGTCATAGCAACCTTCACTAAGGGCCAATTGATACTCGTTGAGAGAACTGTTGATCCCACCAACATTTTGGTAGAAACACCAGGACACTCGAAGTAGCTGCTGCAGCTTGTCTTGGGAGGTAGTCGTGGGACTTGCAGTTCCCGGCGTAACGGTTTGTCTCGTTATCTCAGATCGATGTGTGCCCGATTGATCAGCCGCAGAGCGAAACTGATGGTTGTGGGCTAAAAAGATTGGTTTCGATCAGAATCTGGACATTCGTAGAAATAAAGGAATACTCGCCGGTTAGAGTTTGCTGGAAGACCCTCTCACCGCATTCGACCACAGGACCGGGACGACTATGTAGAACGACGGCTTCTAAAGGGCTTCCTACGGCACGTCCTGGTGTCCGGAGCGGCTGACAGTCTCGTAGCGATTGGTCGAAGCTTTATCATTACTGTCCAGTTGTCTATCTAGCTGCAAATTCGCGAAGGGTGGGGCATCAGAACATCGCTGCAAACGGGGCGGAATTCAGGATTTGGATTTTCAATAATAACATGGTACTTGCCTGAGCAAGAATAGTAGATGACCCCCTCACCAATACCGAACACAGGAACGGAACGACTAGGATGGCCGGAACAATCAGCAAAGCTAGTACGCCAGCGGTGCTCGACTGTGACGGGTAGCATATTACAGTATTTTTAGAATACCTAAGGAACTTCAAACTATCCTTGAATACAGATCTTGTTGTTCTACATGATCAATCAACAAGGCTATTTACGATGTCTCCACCGTACTTTTGAGTTGAAATAGTCCCACAGGACATCATAACACGGTAATAGACATGTTTAAGTATTTCTAGAATACCTAAGGTACTCCAAACTATCCTTGATCAAGATGTTCCATATGATCAACAAGATGGTTTACGATGCCTCCACTGTACGCATGGGTGAGACATGTTGAATAGCCCGTCACGACACAAAACCGAATACTGTAAAATACGACTATAATTGTGCTATGATGTCCCAAGGAGCTTTACGTACCATGGAGTCCTCATAAATTGCCTGGTTTATCATGCAAAACACGAAAATTTAAACTCAAGAATAGTTTGTAGTGCCTTAGATATTCTCAGCATACTGAAATATGTCTGCAACGGTGTTAAGAATTTCCTTGTAGGTTTTACAGCTAAGAAGTACGGTCCAAACACTCGAAAACTCCTTGTTGATCATGTACAACATCCAGATCTGAACTCAAGTTTGCAGAAAAATGTTTCTCTGTAACTCTAAAAGCCGAATTTTGACAGCAATTTTTTATCTTGGGTCATATATGACGCATCTTTGTTGAATCGGTCAAGGCAATTATCCCCTGAATTGTTCATTAGTTTCATGCCGAAAAGATTTCACAAAATACTTCAATTCTTTTCAAAGCTCAGTCTAACGACTCATTCGGCGTGATGACTATACCAAGTTCCATAGCAAACAATTCGGTCTAATGATCGTTCTGAAGACCATGACTTCGATTTGTAGAATGCTTTAATACCACTATAAAACTTGCCATTTATGTGACGATTCAAGGTATGTTCCAACGGCAAGAGAAGGCGATCGATGACTCTGAATTCTTCCCCAGTAGCGCACTTTTTTTTAACTAGTTCGTTGATTTGGTAGGCTCAATCGCGTTAGCTTTACGGAGTTTATATTTCATTGTTTTTGAATATAGTAATACACTTGTTACGAATCAGTAACAGTAACTTATATGCAATTAAATTCAGTTATGCTGAAGTTGTTGCAATCATTTATGAAGTCTGGATTGTGCGTGGGTTCAAGCAGATCAGAACTTTGAGATAAAGAAGATGTATGGCAGATACCAGGCAGCTATTGATGTCAAAAATTGCTTTGTCAAGAACCTATCCTTCTAGATTGTCGGATATTTAAGTAACAAAAGTACAACAATGTTTGTGCGCCATCAAGTGGCATATTGCCGAACAATTTTCACCCTTTACTTTTAAAAACTTTTTCCTGAATAGTCCTGAATAATTCAAGTTGATCGGAATCTGGGACATATGCTAGCTAGAATTTTTCCCTTTGATTTTTTTGCCTAGTGGTTTAGCTGTCCATTAACTCATTAGCGCCCAGTGATCTATTTTGAGATCAGAAGCCTCCAACGCCCAGTGATCTATTTTGAGATCAGTTATAATTTGCTTACTGTTCAAAAACAAGAACAGCTAGAAAGTTTGGGTCTTCGGCAAAGTTGTTTGGAAAGCCTAAAGGGTACAAAGCATGAACAGGTTGCTTCAGAATTATGCTACTAGGTGGCGCTACTGCGTCACTAAAATCATATATTTTCGAACTAGTTAACACTTGCGACTGGCATACATTTTGACCAAAATTTCGAATTTCAAAAGTTGCTTTCTCATTCTGTGTGGAACGAAATTAGATGCGGTTTTTTTTTCAACCGACTACAAAACTCTTCCAGCTTTTCTAACTGGGACCAAAATGTTGGATTTGACCGTGGTTCCGTAGATATTCCGGGGAGTAGTGGGGTAACTTCCATTCCAGAATCGGAGGTCACTTTCGAATCGATCATGAATCCTGTCATGCGACACATCAAACTTTCGGATTTTCAGAAACAAACGCAATGGAGAACATTTTGAGTGTCTGTGGTTGCATTGGCCACGTCTCCCTGGCATTCCGGGAACTCGGTACCCCGGGAAAGTAGCCACTTTCTGAGTACTTCTGAAACCTATCATGCGATACATCAAACTTCGGGAGTTTCAAAACGAAACTCAATGGAGGACATTTTGGGTGTCCCTGATTGCATTGGCCACAACCCGGGAACCTGGCACCTCGGAAAAGTGGTCACTTTCTGGGCACTTCTGAAACCTATCATGTGATACACCAAACTTCCGGATTTTCAGAAACAAACTCAATGGAGGACATTTTGAATTTCCCTGGTTGCATTCCCAAGTAACAATTTTAGTTTTATTCCAGCCGTATAGCACTCCTTCCGGCCTTGTTGATAAAGCTTCATTCAAAACTGTTTTGTCTACCAACACCTCCTCTATGCTTCTTTGAAGCCGAAATTTGTACAAAATTGCCCACGCTATAGACGGTTGTGGAAACAAGTTTATAAAACCTGTATAGGAACATAAAGATTTTGAAACCTTCATAAAACCTATTGGCTGCCATGAAAATCAGAATGGGGCCAAATGGCTACAGTTGTCAAACTTCACTATGAAATCGAGGTTGTTTTTTGTTGTTCTGCTTTGTTCGATTCTCTGCTCTTCTGATTCATTTAGCACTAAAACAAAAGGCTTGGAATTGGATGAGATTATCTAAAAGAATGCCGAAATCAGTCTCCGATCTACTGTTTATTTGCATACCATTGAAACTTTGATGCATTTATTTTTCCACATTTCAATTATTTCTTATATTTCAATATGGCGATTGGAAAAAAATCACAATTTTGCCATAAAGCCAATTTTTCTTCGCAATGACTACTTTAAAACTATTTGGTCTTATGATGACTTCCTTCCATGCCAATTTGCCGTTTAATGCATTTACTGGAGGCAAAATGGTTTTCAAAATGCTTTTCCAACTGACCATAATAAGATAATATCAGTGAGTCCTAAAACAGCATTTCAATACAGCATTTTACGAGTTCATAAAGTCAAAATAAAACCTTTGATAGGAGTAAAAGGAATTTGAGAAACAAGGTTTTATGATCGTTGTGAACAAGCTGTGTAGGTTCTCATAAACCTGACTAAAATATGAAACCTATTGGCACCTCTTGGTGTCATAATAAAACCAAATTGATTTCAAGTGGCTTTCATAAAACTTAAATAAAACCTAATAAAGCAGGATGGTGTTAGCAATATTACTTGGGTTGGCCTCGTCCCGGGAACTTGGTACCCCCGGAAAAGTGGCCACTTTCTGGGCATTTCTGAAACCTATCATACGACTCATCCAATTTCCGGATTTTCAGAAACAACACCCCCCCCAAAGTTTTTTATTATATAAAAAACACACAGATATACTTTATGAATGATATACGAGTCAGAGAGAAGCAAAAGGCATAGCTTAGCTTCATTATTTTAGTTGCGATGTCGCTTCAGTAATACCATCTCTGGAGAAACTTTTCAAAATGGCTTATAAGTATTTGTAAACAAAGACTTCAAACGTCGCTGCTGGGCCCATTTCGACTCGCCCTCGCAAACCATTACTACTACTAGAAAGATCCAACTTTCCTCTTCATTTTAGTGGGTATGCAAGAGCGAGTTTAGATGGGCCCACCAGCGGCGTGAGTGACAAAAGGATCAATACCTGTTGGGCCCTATTATATTGTTGGTCCAGATGTTTCAACTAAATGCCAACTGGTGTGGTTGGTGGCAGGGTTGCCACATTATTTTTCGTTTGTATCTTTAATTTTCGCCAAAAAAATTTTTTTTATCTGTGTTTAACTCCAAAAAATCTTAGTAAAAATCTTTACTTCAAATTTTGTGTTGTAAAAGGAAAACAGATCAGTATACGAAAATTTCATGTTCCCGGGGGAAATCGATTATTGCACTTAAGCCCTTCTGACAGACCAGTTTTTACATATAAAGAATCATGAGGTGTTTGTTTTGATTACTAGAAGTTCCTTGATAGGTGAACAAAATCAGAACGCAATTAACAATCAATTATTGTTATAATCCGTGCACATTAATTTGTTGAATTTAGAATTTAGTTCTGATGTTAATATTAGCTGATCAACTCTTCCTTTCCTCCTTTAACCTCCATGATGGCCGTACTCAGGCGGTTCCGGATTTTAGACTTATTTAGATTGTGTTGCGAGAAAACTCGCTTCACTCCTGCAAAAGAATGCGGAATTAGTAAAAAGTTCGCAATGAACTTTCTTAGCAAGTGAAAAGCCAGCTTCCAATAAGGCGTTTCCTTCAACAAGTTTCGAAGTCTTCTGATTCTTCCACCTCGTTGTCCTTGCAGATGGTTATCGTCCTCAGCTCACGAAAATCATTTTCAATGGCCTGTTCCTCACCGCTTTCAAAGAAGTTCGGATATTATTCAATAATCAAGTTGAACTCCTTCAAAGGGCGCAGCTTCCCCGTTATATATTTCCAACTTCTCACGATGTTTCTCGATCCGCACAAAAATGTGCAAGGAGCTCCACCAGCGAGACTTCAGCTAATTGCACATGTTCAGGAATTCCATAGCTTTTGACTGGAAGATACGATTCGCTTTGATGATAAGAGACAATACGTAGCTTAAGAAGAAGAGAAATGGCTGCGTCGTCGGGTCATTAAGATGACAAAAAAAAAACCGTTGTCTCAGTTTGATTAGAACGAGTAAAACAACACGAGCTCCAAAAACCATTACATATTCCATTTGACAACTGACTCCAACGATAGCCATCTAGTGGCAGACGGATGCAGAACTGTGTAATCTGGAATTTTTTGGATCGTTTGAGGCTACAGGACAAGTAACTGCAGATCGCATCATTTGTTCCAGGTACAATGGCAGTTTTTTGGATGCGTTACTTGCAAAAAGGGCCAAAAAGTGGCAAGTCCATTTGATAATTATCAAATGAGGACAGTCACGTTTCAGCAGCTTCTTGATGGATCGGTCAGAACCCATCATTACCGAAGCTCCATCTGATCCAAAGCCCACAAACCTTCTTTTTTTTGTAATCGGTGCCATCGATCTGGAACTGTTAAGAAGCAGAACGCCAACCAGTCGGCCACGCAAAGGATTTTAAGACAATTGAGAGGTGGTAAGTGCTCTCAAAAACGCGGACCAAAACAGGTTATTGTTATCGATTTTGTCCCCTGAATTGTATGAACTATATTATATGATCACATCACTTATCTGGGTGAATCCTGATCCATCGAGCCCTATCCTACTAACATAGAAAAACCTCCTTCCTGTGACCTTTGTGGGGATGCAGAAGTAAACACGATCCCTAGACAGCAAAGGTCAAACTAACTTTCCTTCCCTATTCCCACCTGATTGCAAGGACGTGGCCGGCGCCGTTATTGGTTATTAAAGAAATTGAGTCACTGAAACGTGTACAGTGAGAATGGCCGGTTACTCCCAGCCCCATTCAGTTGATTCATTGTGCAATTTCACTGATTCTGATCAATCACGGAGTAGCAACCATTGATACGTGCAGTCAGTCAAGCTAAGCTAAGGTGCCATCGATCTGGAACTGTTTATCAATTGCCCAAAATATGTATAGGTTTTCGCACTGTAAGATTATATTTAATCTAACAAAAAATCACGAACGAAATAAATATGCTTCTTGTAGCAAAAATTACTATCGAGAACATTATTCTAATTTCCCAAAATTTATTCTGCATGAATGCATAAAAATACTTCCTAATTAGAAGAATAGTATTTTTGTAGAAATCACTGCAAGAAATTCTGCTGAAATTTTTGGAGCAAACTCGTGCGGAACTTTGAAACAAACACTTCTCCAGCGGAATACCTGAAAAAAATATTGAAATGATATCTAGAGGACTATATGTAAGAATCCTTGCAGGCATCCTATACAAAACTTGAAAAATAATTCTA
The DNA here is from genome assembly GCA_024533555.2 of Aedes koreicus. Classification (NCBI taxonomy): domain Eukaryota; kingdom Metazoa; phylum Arthropoda; class Insecta; order Diptera; family Culicidae; genus Aedes; species Aedes koreicus. The sequence goes on along the minus strand of JAHHFK020004755.1, from coordinate 129,612 downwards.
CAAAAACCCATTGAATTTTAAAAGTTAAGAATTAAATACATGAAATCATTGAATTAGATTTCTCCGGATTTTCTCCAAGAATTACTTCAGGAAAAAATGTATAGTTTTTGTGTAGTTCTTTTAGGTGTCCTCCAGTGATTATTTTAAAATCACAAAACTTCACAAGATCGGGGATTCCTCCAAACATTTCATCACAAGAAAGTTTTGAAAAACTGCCGATGCAATATCAGAAGAAACTCCTGAAATAATCTCTGGAGGAATGCCTACAAACGTCTGAAGAATACCTATAGAAACGCCAGAAGGAATATCTAAAGGAATGTCTGAGAATCTTTGAGAAATCCTATGAAACTTTCTTCAAAAATTATCAAACATCAAATAATCAAAAAATTTATGGAGAAATTATTTGTGGACACTCACACAAACTGACTTTCAGACTGTCATCTGTTACTGTAGTGTCAGTGTCAATTGTGTTATTTTGCTTCATGGGCATAAAACAGCACACTGAATGTAGTATTGAAAAAAAGTTGGATCCTAAACTGTTCTCATATTTTGAATTTGAAGTTTTTGAGTGGAAAAGCAATTGCCAAAAATCTTAAAAATCTTGGTTTTTCTTAAAAATCTGTAATCTTCACGTACAGATATCTGTATGAAAAAGATGAAAAAAAATCTGTGTCAATCTCGATAAATCTGTGCATGTGGCAACCCTGGTTGGTGGTCTTGTGGCTATAGCTACTATACCCACTCTCGAAATTCTAAGCGAATTTATTGTCATTTGAGAAAAAGAAGCGAACAAAGCAACAAACGAACAACGTCGATCGAGGCGGTGCTGGGATAAAGCACTTTATTGCTAGTTGTAACAAACGCGAAAAAAACTGAATACGATCGAGAGCCACAAAATGGAACTCGTGATATGCTCGTTGTTTTGTCGTTGTGGACACGATCTTTCACGATCTTTCACGAAGTCTTTTTTTTATCATCTACCAGTTGCGGGAGCAGGATAGGGCTAAATGTGAAAGTAGAACAGCTACGCAACTACTTTTGCCAAGGCAAAACTTTTCATGGATGTAATTTCACTACAAAGTTATGACTAAAAAAATATTTGTTGAGGTTGTGAATGAAAAACGACATAATGTTCAGAAAAGTGAATGGATAATACTGTGGTATATTCAGCAAATTTGATTGGATTATCATTGTCTACAACTTTGTTGAAGATACTATTACTCTATTTTGTCTACGAAGGAAATACGCTTTTCTCTCACTTCTAGGAGGATTATTCATGAAAAAGATACTCTCAAAAGACGAAGACTATTATTCTTACAAACTTCTTAGAAGACACCAAACCGAAAAAAAAAGTACTTAACTGTAATACTAAAAAAAATCACGGATTTGGGCCCAAAAACACAGCGCATCGTGTCATAAAAAATTATGACCGTAGATTTCCATTTAAATGATCTTAAAAACGTTTTAGTGGTATTCTGAAGTACTCCTAAAAAAATGCATAATTATCATGAATGTGAAATAATTCGGGCGCTAATGGGTTAAACAAAATAACTTTCCTCCTCAGTCCATACAAAGAAGACCCCAACTTTCGTTTGGTTATGGGTTCTCCACTGCCAGGTAGCCATTGGCAGACCTGAAGAAAATTAGAGAGATAATTTCTAGTGGCTAATTTGGAGCTTGAAATACAGAAGTGTAGTACTTTGAACAATCACTAGCACCTTTTAGTGGGATAATGGCAAATTTATTGCTCCACTCGCTCCACTGGCTCTACCAAGTGGATGCATTTTCCATAGATATTTCCGCCACCTTGTAGATCTTGAGCTTCAGAAGCACTTTCTCAAACAAAACCTGCAGATTAAGTAGTTCGACAATACAACTTTATTTTAAAAATAGAATATGTAGGAGAAGCCGTACATCAGCTTATCGAACCAGTGTGTTACTTTGGAGAAAAGAAACAGCTCACATGCTTGTCGGCTAATCTCAAAATTTCCCAAAATGCATATGAAATGCACACATTTCCCACAAGTCAAAAATGGAGCCCATCCCAAGACGAACGAAACAAATCAACCAAATCCAGGCACTGACAGTACTCAAGTTTCTGCATGTAGCTGAACAGCAAGACCCCATTTTGTCCCGATTGGCGGTGGACAACGTCAAGTGAGAACGGCGCCAACCAGGTGGATCACGATCCGTGCATAATAGATTATCCCGTCCCACTTCATTAGCTGACTCGCGCCCATAAGACCTTGTCTCGTGCTGTCGATGAGGCTTCGATATGTGCGTACTTCATAATCGACAGTACGTAAACTTGATTGCACTGCATCTACCACCCCCGCAAAACCCCCCTTCCCGATCACTTCATGTATCGGATCAAGGGGAGGGGGTGAAGGCTATTTATGTGACGCACTTAAACGACAACGTTGCCACCCACTACCAACCGGAGCCAGCGTCTGCCGTTGCTCTAATTTAGTGCTATCGTGAGAAGTTCTTACCTCATCTAAGAAGGGGTGGGAATCTGACTGAAGAAGTCCCCGGAGGCAACAGGGGAGGAAGAACGCGCGTGACATGCACTTTGAAGCTGCATTTACGATGAGCCTCTCAGCTCTCGACTTGTTCCCTCTTCTACCCTCCACATTTCGGTATCATCGCAAAAGTTTCGTTCTTGGCAAAATGCATAAGCAAAGCAGAGATATGATGCAGCAGCTGCTAGCTGTATCGAGCAAAGTTTTGCCCAGCCAGCAATTTTGCCTCGTCTTTTGTCATAGCTGCGCTCCACTCAGCATTCTGTGCTCTTCAAATTGGGGACTCCGGGGTAGTGCGTCGATCGATATTTAGGGCAGTAGGTCGTCAGCGCAAATTGGTGCGATGAGCTCTCTGCTACCACTCCAGTCAACCAGTTCCGGCAATTGACGGTGGGATTTTTGAAAACGGAACAAAATACCCACCGACGTCGACGTCGCCTGAAGGGGAACCATTCTCAACAATCAATTACATATTCCCACAGCCTCACGCAGCAGAAATGACTGTGATTATCATTCAATTAGATCCGACCACGGGGTGGGAATGACCAACCGGCCGAGGTGTGAGGAGTATGTCCCGCCATCTAAGCGAGCCTTTCGTAGAAAATCAACTAGCAAACCGTGCCCTAACTCAATCCAAGGACGATTTCTCGAACCACTTACACTTCTGCCGATACATCCGCGTGTGAAAAACCCCCGCACCCTGATCCGCCAAACCCATCGGGGTATAATTTTCACAGGGATTACCTACCCTTCCAACCCCCTCCCCCGCACCTGGTAATGAACACCGTTTGTACTGCTGCAGTCGGTAGTCGCCCCATCGATCAATAATTATAACCAACAACCGCGAGTATGGGCTCTCGGACCGGGGGGATGGGGGGATGGGGGGAGGGGGGGGTAAGTGCCTGCAGTCAGACAACGACGACGATGACGACGACGACGACGTGTGTAAGTACCGGCTCGGGACAGTTGACGCATATTTTTACATCAAATTTACATAAGTGAAGCGCATCAAACAATCGCCAGCCGCCCGGCCCAGGCCCGGTGTAGGACGACGTTGATGTTGATGATGATGATGGTGATTGTAAGTGCTTTATGCGTTTTCAGTGGGATGCCGTTGGTCCTGGTCGAGAGCAGGAGGAGAAGGATCGGATGTCAGTCGTCCGTGGAAAGCCAGAGTTTGTTTGTTTTTCGTCTGACTATCTGTCTGTCGATCCGTCCAGCGTCGTTCTGAGAGGGGGTGACAAGTTCACTAGAATGTGGCTGCTGACAGGTGTCATTGTGCGCGAGGTGATAGCTATATGGGATTGTCACGACGGTGCATCGGAGCAGCGAAAAAAAAAAGGTGCTTTATAGGTGCCTTGAGATAATGAGCTGATGGAATGTGCGATTGTTCCTTTAATCGAATCAATTTATTCATTGTTGTGAACAACTGCAATGCGAGGTGATTGGGATGGTTCCAGGTATTTTTCCATTCCGGAAGGTTGTCTAATTTCTAATCTCTATTTCGCAAAGCAGTAATTCGTAAGATTCTAAATAAAACAACAGTTAACGTCATCTATTCATATTGGATTGAATGACTTATGCATTTAAAAAATATGAACTGATTTTAGCGCTTTTTCATGCAATTACCCTGCCACCTGGCAGTGAATCCACCTAAATATGAATCGCCAATCACAGCAACCCTGTTATGCACAGACAATTGTTGACAGTATTGTCAGTTGATTTGCAGCAGCCATGGCAAAATCAGTGAAGCAACGGAATTTTATTGCTTGATTATCTCCGAACTGGTAAGACAATCAACTCTGATTACACTGGTCGACAAAATCCGAAAAAAGTCTTGAGACCCAGAGCTCCATGCCAGTTCCCGTTAGCTTTGGTCCCAAAACCACCGAATATCATACTTTGACCTCATGCGATTTGCTTTTCTTCTTCACAAATTGGCATAAGAAATTGAAATTTAGGCATCTCAGCTGTTTTTTAATTTTCTAAGCCTTTAACAAACAACTTTGCAGAAGAAAGTGTGTCGATCCGACTTCACCAGAAAAAGTTATGACCGGTGAAAGGCAACATATTTGAACCAAAAACACCGCATAGTACAGTAAACCCCCCGACATGCGCGGATTCCCTTGAAGGTGGGCTTAAATGATATATGGGCATTGACCTTTGTTGTTTCATCAGAAAATATCTCGTAATCCTTCGAACATAGGAAGTTACTTCCTTGAGCAAACTTGTTCATTATATCAAGGCCTTCAGGATGGTAAACTTAAAAGTTCAGAATTATCTTACTACGCGGCGCTAATGTGCCTGTAAACTTACTTTATAACCTGAATCTCGAGATCCTTGACATGAGGCAAGCTGGCGTCTTGGACAAAGATGTTTGGTTGATTGAGGCCTTTAGGATGGTGGTAACATAAGTTCAGAACTGGTTTACTGTTTTCAGGAAAGTTGTAAAATTATGAGCTTCCAGACGCTCGACTCAACAGGTCAGAATTATCTCACTCCGTGGCGCTAGTGTACATGTAAACTTACTGTATAATCTGGATCTCGAGATTATTGACATATAGCAAGATGACATCTTCAAAAAAGATATTCGAGGGTGCTTTTTGAATGGTGTTTTTGTAATATCTGTATTTTGATATGTAGATAATGTATGAATTCATTGTTTTCAGGAAATTTATTCGAGTAATCATGGTCTTCTAGACGGTCGATTTCATTGTAAAGACTTATTTCACTGCGTGGCACTTGTCCATGAAGTTCTTTGAAGAACTTACCCAAAATTTTGTGAAGAACTTCTCTGAAGATCACTGAAAATCTTTACTGACGTTCTCTGAACAACTCTCCAGAAGCTCTCTGCATTAGTTTTCTGAAGTTCTCTGCCCTGAAAATCTTCAAGAAGATCTTGAAGAACTTCAATGAAGTTCTCTGAAGAATTTGCCTGAAGTTCTCTGCAGAACTTCCCAGAAGTTCTCTGCAGAATTTCTCTGAAATTCTCTGAAGAACTTCCCTGAAGCTCTGTGCAAACCTTCCCGGAAGTTCTCCGCTGAATTTCTCTGAAGTTCTTTGAAGAACTTCCCTGAAGTTCTTTGAAGAACTTGCCTGAAGTTTTCTGCAGAACTTCCCTGAAGTTCTTTGCAGAACTTCCATGAAGTTTTCTGCGAAATTGCCATGTAGTTCACTGAAGAACTTCCATAAATTTCTCTGCAGAACTTCCCTGACGTTCTCTAGAGATTTTTCTTTAAGTTCTCTGAACAACTTTCATGAAGTTTTGTGAAAAACTTCTCTGAAGTTCTCTGAGGAACTTCCCTGAAGTTCTCTGAAAAACTTCCCTGAAGTTCTGTGAAAGACTTCCCTGAAAGTACTCTGCAGAATTACTCTGAAAAATTTCCCTGCAAAACTTCTGGGATATTTTCTGATAAATACTCTGCAGAACTTCCTTGACGTTCTCTGAAGATCTTCCCTGAAGTTCTCTGCAGAACTGCCCTGAGGTTATCTGAAGAACTTTCCTGAAGTTCTCTGAAGAACTTCCATGAAGTTCTATGAAGAATTTGCCTGAAGTTCTCTGCAGAACTTCCCTGAAATTCTCTGCAGGACTTCGATGAACTCACTGAAGAACTTCCACAAAGTTCTCTGAAGAACTTCCCTGAAGTTCTCTGCAGAACTGCCCTGAGGTTATCTAAAGAACTTCCACAGAGTTCTCTGCAGAACTTCAATGAAGTTCTTTGCAGAACTTTTCTGAAGTTCTCTGAAGAACTTCCCTGAAGTTCTCTGAAGAACTTCCCTGAAGTTCTCTGCAGAACTTTTATGAAGTTCTCTGAAGAACTTACCCGAAGTTTTGTGGAGAACTTCTCTGAAGGACTAACCCGAAGTTGTCAGAAGAACGTACCGAAAATAGCCTCTTATGTGCACTAGCGATAAACATTCATTACATAGTTCACAGACAGACCAGTGCCACGCAGTGAAATAAAAAATGCCAAATTTGGTTTCATTTGCTTCATTGGCTCTCGAGTTATGCTAAATTTGTGTTTCATTTGTATGGGAGACCCTTCTTTCAGAGTGCAGAGGGGTCTGAAACCACAATAGAAACATTTCTCGCCTTTAAAAACCTGCACATGCCAAATTTGGTTGCAGTAACTTGATAGGGTCTCGAGCTATTAAGAAATTTGTGTTTCATTTGAATATGATCCCTCTTTTCAGAAAAGGGGAGGGGTCTCGAGTCACATTTCTTAACTTCAAAAACCTATACCTGCCAAATGTGGTTCCATTTACTGAATTAGTTCTCGAGTTATGCAGACATTTGTGATGTATTTGTATGGACCCCCCCCCCCCGCCTTGAGAGCTGGGGGGTTTCAAACTACTAGAGAAACGTTTCTCTCCTCCAAACACCATTACATGCCAAATTTGGTTCCAAATGCTTGATTAGTTCTCGAGTTATGCAGAAATTTGTATTTTCTATGGGAACCCCCCCCCCCCCCCCCTAACAGAGAGAAGATATTTATTTCTTGCCTTCAAAATCCCCACATGCCACATTTGATTCCATTTGCTTTATTAGTTCTGAAGTTATGCAGAAATTTCAGTTTCATTTGAATGAGAGCCCCCCTTTCTACAGAGAGGAGGGGTCTTAAACCATCATAGAAACATTTCTTGCTTCCAGAAAACTCCACATGTAAAATTTGGTTCCATTTGCTTGATCCGTTCTTTTTTATACATATAGGATAGAAGGTAGGGCAAAGGTTACCTTCAAACTTTCATATTTTCTTCATGTTTAACGAATCGGTTAACTTGCTGAATGGTATTTCATAACTTTGTCAAAAATGATAGGTCCAGACTACGAGCTCTATCACTTCATAAAGTAGCTTGATATCAATGTTAATACATCTAGTTTTCACTGGAAATAATGCATCTGACGACTCATATCAAGATTCGATACATCAAGTAATATAGCTGGTAGTCTAAACGGGGTCTTAAACAAATAGAGTTCAAAGAATTTCTTTTAGTCTCTGAATTTTGTATTTTCAGGTTTCTAAACTTTTACATTTTTGTTTTACTTTTAAAATTCTTTCTTTTTTCCAGATATTTTGTGGATATTTTGACTTTAAGATTTTATAATTTTTAAGATTTTAAGATTCTGAGATTTTAGGATACTAAAATTTTCAAATTTTTCGATCTTTAGATTGTTGAATTTTAAGATTTTAAGATTTTTAGATTAAAAGATTTTTAGTTTTAAAGATTTGAAGAATCGTATACTATTGAATATTAAGATTTTGAGATTTCGAGATTTTTGGATTTGTTGATTTTGAGATTCTGAGATTATATAGATTTTAAGATTAGATTTTTAGATTTTTAGTCTTTAAGATTTTTAGATTTTTAGATTTTTACATTTTTAGGTTTTCAAATTTTTACATTTTTACATTTTTACATTTTTACATTTTTACATTTTTAGATTTTAAGATTTTAAGATTTTAAGATTTTTAGATACTTAGATTTTTAGATTTTTGATTTTTGATTTTTAGATTTTTAGATTTTTGAATTTTTTGAAGTTTTAAATTTTTGATTGCTCAAGATTTCAAGATTTTGAATTATAAGATTTTTGTATTTTAAGATGTTAGATTTTTTGAAATTTTTTTTTGGTTTTTAGGTTTAAGGATTTTTAAATCTTTAAATTTTTAGATTTTTAGATATTTGAATTTTTAGATTTTTAGACTTAAAGATTTTAAGATTTTGAGATTTAAGATTCCTAGAATTTTAGATTTAAACATTTTAACATTTTAATATCTTAACATTTTAACATTTTAACATTTAAACATTTTTAGAATTTAAGATTTTTAGATTCTTAGATTTTTTTTATTTCTGATTTTTAGATTTTAAGATTTTATGATTTTAAGATTTTAATATATTAAGATTTTTAGGTTTTAGGATTTTAAAATTGTTTAAGATTTCTAGATTTTTAGATTTTTAGATGTTTGAATTTTTAGATTTTAAGATTTATATTTTTAGATTTTTAGATTCATAGAATTTTAGATTTTTACATTTTTACATTTTATTATTTTTACAGTTTTTTGTGTAGAGATTTTAAGATTTTTAGATTTTTATATTTTGAGATTTTAAGATTTTGAGATTTTAAGATTTTAAGATTTTAAGATTTTAAGATTTTAAGATTTTAAGATTTTAAGATTTTAAGATTTTAAGATTTTAAGATTTTAAGATTTCAAGATTTTAAAATTTTAAGATTTTTTTAAATTTTTAGATTTAAAGATTAATGATTTTGGATTTTGAGATTTAGAGATTTTTGAAATTGTAGAATTTTAGAATTTTAGAATATTAGAATTTTAGAATTTTAGATTTTAGATGTTTAGATTTAAAGATTTTTAGATTTTTACATATTTAGATTTTGATATTTTGAGATTTTAAGGTTTTGAGATTTGAAAATTTTGAGATTTTTTGATTTTGAGATTTAAAGAAATTTAAATTTTGAGATTTCTAGATTTTTAGATTTTTAGGTTTTTGAATTTTTAGATTTTTAGACTAAGATTTTTAGATTTTTATATTTTTAGATATTTAGATTTTTAGATTTTGAGATTTTTAGTCTTTAAGATTTTTGGATTTTTAGATTTTTAGATTTTAAGATTTTTGATTTTTAGATTTCCAGATTTTTAGATTTTTAGATTTTTAGAAGTTTAAAAATTTTGATTTTAGGATTTTGAGATTTAAAGATTTCAAGGTCTTAAGATTTTAAAATTTGCAGATTTGCAGATTTTTGAATTTTTAGATTTTTGAATTTTTAGATTTTTCGATGTTTAGACTTATAGATTTTTAGATTCTTAGATTTTTAGATTTTTAGATTTTAAGATTTTTAGATTTTTAGATTTTTACATTTTTACATTTTTACATTTTTACATTTTTAGATTTGAAGATTCGTAGATTTTTAGATTTTTCATTTTCAGATTTTTAGATTTCTAGATTTTAAGTAGTTTAAAATTTTTGATTCTAAGATTTTGAGATTTCAAGATTTCAAGGTTTTAAGATGTTAAGATTTTCAGATTTTTGAATTTTAAGATTTTTGAATCTTAGATGTTTAGATGTTTCAGATGTTTAGATGTTTATACTTTTAGATTTCTAGATTTTGTGATTTTTAGGTTTTTAAATTGTTGGATTTTTAGATTTTTAGATTTTTTAATTTTTAGATTTTTAATTCGTAACATGAGTCATTCCAAAGACCCACCGTGAATGTCACTTTGAAAAATCCCACGCATTTTGAACCCTCCCCGCCCAACTGGAGAAACCCCGAGCCGACGATTATTCCGTCCAATTAAGTTCCCTCCAATCTCAGACAAACCCTCTCCACCCCCCCCCCCCCCCCTCTTCCGCAACCAACACAATCTGAAGCGATAACGCTGACGACGGTTCGCTCTTTGATTGGAATCCAAACCTGTCCCAATCAGGAACTGGAGCTGATCGGAGCACATATTCCCAATCATACTTCCCCGACTGAACACGATTCGGGACGTTCACTGTCGACGGACGGCTTTGAGCGCGTGAGATATTAATTTCAGATAAACTACTCCGCCGGCTGTGGCGGCGGCGGCCGCAATGAAGTGAATTAAAATTGAGCGGAATCGATTATCTGTAATCCGCCTGGACGGGTACAATACTTGCCTGGCTGACTTCTCCGGAAGCGTCGTCGTCGTCGGCGGCGTCGTCAACTGTCCACACAGGAGGAGATTGTCGACTCCCGAGCCCGCGTGGTGCGGTGCGTGGGTGGGTGGGTCCGGTTGGTCGATCAGCCGATTGGCGTGGGTGGTTTAATTAAAAGTGAAACGGATAAGAAGCGGAAAAACTATCGCAAAGGCCCGGACTCGCCCGCACCAACTTCAATTATTAATGCACCGACTTTAACTCCATACACACGAGAATGCAGCGAAGGGGTGGAGGGGTCTACCTAGACAGGTTTTTCGTTTGAACCCGGTGGCATGGTTTGCCGCTTCAATTAACTTCGGCGTGAATAAGTAACGGATAGGACCGGCCTTTCGTTCTTTCTTTCAACAAGAAATCGAGAATGGACTTTGTTCTCGATCCGACATTGGCGAACGAATCTTGCGAAGTAGTTTTCAATCCCGGGAAATGTCAAACGATTCGCATTTGTCCACCTTCTCACGATTGTTTATAATTCAGGCTCTTTCGCGACTTCCAGGGAAAACCCCCGCTGGCTCACACGCACTCGCAATAATTTCCCGGACTTGTGGTCGGCGGTGCTTTCGGTGGCAGACGCACTTCTGTTAATTTTTAAACACTTCTACGCAGGAAAAAATAATAACCGCAGGCGCGTACGTACGGATCGATTCCCGATCGATGACTATCGGAAATGAGAAGGTTTTTTTGTTTTGCTTGTCGCGAACTTCCTGCATGTGTGTGGGTGTGGGTATGTGGGAATTTCGCTTTCGTTTGCCGAAAGTAAATGCGGCGTACAAAACAAAGGGATCGTTGCCAGAGAAGGGCGGCGACGTCCCGCGGGTGTTCAAAGTGGTTTGTCTATAGCTATAGGTGGTAGACTTGGATGGCCAAATTTAGAGACGCGTCCCAAGTGTGAACTGAACTACGTAGGACGCTCCTCCCTAGAACAGTTTTCTGTTTGGGTGCGCGCAGTTTAACCTTGAAATAGATGCATTCAAGTTTAGCTTCATTGTATAACGGTGCACACTAAGGATGCCAAGAGTTGATGAACTGATGCCGCAAACTAAGGGTTGAATCATGCGGTGATTCTGAACTGTATCAATGATCAAATCAGAGTATATATCTTACTGGCCATGTCGTGCCTGTTACCTTTTCTAGAAGTTCACGATAAAATTCAATTGTTGGGGCCAATGTGATTCTTACCTGAAATTAAAAGAAAGAGAGAGGACGGTTAGAAACTTGCATTAAGATTATTGGATACAGTCATGAACAGTATTGATTAAGGGCAGTGGAATTAATGGTTCTAATGGAAATAAGAAATCCGTTGGAATTAACTAACGACGACCGTTTTCCTGACCAATGCCAAATCACACCACCATGCGGAAGAAACAGTTCTTAACAAATGACACATTTCGCGTAAAATAGTAGTCAGAGTTGGCAGCACCCTCTCAGACTACAATGAAATGTTCTGGACGTGTAGAATTTGTCACAAAAAGCAATTTTGCATAATTAATGTTCCATTCTCCATTAAAAATTGATCTAGACTGCCTTTTGAAAAGGGCCAAACTTTTTTGTTACCGACGTTTTTGCAAATGGATGTAATCGAACAATGACAAATCCCACAAAAAAGTGTTGCATGGATGACGAACACAAAATTAGACAAATTTTTGAATAAAAATATTGAAAAAAAAATTAAACGGAGACCTACACTGAAAAAAATACAAATATTTTTTTTAAGTCGATTTAAAAAAAACGCCATTTTTTATTTCGATAAAATTTAAAAAATAGTCGAGTTGATAATGAACAGCCAACCAACCAGACAGACAACCAACCAGACAACACCAGACAAACAGACAGACAGACAGACAGACAGACAGACAGACAGACAGACAGACAGACAGACAGACAGACAGACAGACAGACAGACAGACAGACAGACAGACAGACAGACAGACAGACAGACAGACAGACAGACAGACAGACAGACAGACAGACAGACAGACAGACAGACAGACAGACAGACAGACAGACAGACAGACAGACAGACAGACAGACAGACAGACAGACAGACAGACAGACAGACAGACAGACAGACAGACAGACAGACAGACAGACAGACAGACAGACAGACAGACAGACAGACAGACAGACAGACAGACAGACAGACAGACAGACAGACAGACAGACAGACAGACAGACAGACATACAGACAGACAGACAGACAGACAGACAGACAGACAGACAGACAGACAGACAGACAGACAGACAGACAGACAGACAGACAGACAGACAGACAGACAGACAGACAGACAGAAATTCATTTTTATATACATAGATTATTAGACTACATAACTGAATGTATTATTGTGTGTGGGGGGTCCGCTTGACGATTGCCCAATATTGTTTGATTGGGCGGAGCTCTGGCGTATTGCGAGGGTTCTTGTCCTTGGGCACCACTTGAACGTTGTTGGCAGCATACCACTCCATGGCCTTTTTTCCGTAATGGCAAGATGCCAAATCCGGCCAAAACAATTGTGTCGCTTCAGGAAAAGCAGTAGACGTTTTTGTAGGCACTCGCACAGATAAATTTCCTGGTTGCCGGTTCCAGGAGCAATGTAAACGTTGCTCTTCAACACACAGGTACAGATGGCCTGCCACACCAGATATTTCTTCACGAACTTTGACAGTTAAATACCACCATTCCCCGTCCAGTTGCCGTATAAAATAAATTAATAAAATTCCTGTCCAGGAAGCTGTTTAAAGTCTGTCTTGACGTAAGTTTTCATCGTCCTGTACCACGCAATCAAACTTCGTCAGCATTGTCGTGTACAACTTTCGCGATCGTGCTTTGGCCGTCGTGTTTTGTTTATCGTCGCGATTTGGAATCACCACTTTCTTGTAATTCGACACCAGCTTGGTTTTTAGCTCTATCCACGGTTGAAGGCGCCACTTCCAGCTTCTTTGCGACATCTCGGACGGAGAGGTTGGGGTTCCGCTCGAAACAGCCGGCAACTCTTTTTGTGGTCGCTGTGGCCTCCGGCTTTCGATTTTCTTCCGATCCAGCTTTCCTGGCTGTCGACAAACGTTCAGCGAACACTTTTAATACGTTGGTAATAGTTGATTTAGCCACATTCAACAATTTCACCAACTTGGCGTGAGAGCAGTTTGGATTTTCGCCATGCACGTGCAAAATGTTGATGCGATGCTTTTCTTTCTTCGACGACATTTTGATAACTGAAGTGCTAATCTCAAAATCAAATAGAGGCATGATGGAGCACGCTTACCTTACCTAACCAATCAGACTAAGGCCGGTGTGGCCTCTGCTGTACACAGAAGTTGTTTCCATTGTAATCGGTCCATGGCTGTTCCTCGCCAGCCTCGCTGTCTGCGGAGGGTCCGCAGGTAACCCTTCTACTTGATCGATCCACCTTGCTCGTTGCGCGCCTCTTCTTCTTGTACCTGTCGGTTCGTTTTCAAGAACCATTTTCACAGGGCTGTCGTCCGACATTTTTACGACATGCCCAGCCCATCGTAGTCGACCGATTTTTGCGATGTGTACGATGGGAGGTTCTCCCAGCAACTGGTGCAATTCGTGGTTCATTCGCCTCCTCCTCGTTCCGTCTTCCATCTGCACTCCACCGTAGATCGTACGCAGCACCTTCCGTTCAAAGACTCCAAGGGCGCGTTGGTCCTCCACTAGCCATGTCCATGTTTCGTGGCCGTAGAGAACTATCGGTCTAATTAATGTCTTGTAGATGGTCAACTTTGTGGTTCGGCGAACTTTGTTCGATCTTAGCGTCCTTCGGAGTCCAAAGTAGGCACGATTGCCAGCCATAATGCGCCTTTGTATTTCTCTGCTGGTGTCGTTATCGGCGGTCACCAATGAGCCCAGATACACAAATTCGTCTACTACCTCGATTTCATCACCGTCGATCTGAACTCGTGCTAGGAGGCTAACAGTGTCTTCTCGTGAGCCTCTTCCCTTCATATATTTTGTTTTTAACGCATTAATCACAAGCCCAATCCTACCAGCTTCAGCCTTAAGTCTGATGTACGTTTCCGCCATCGTCTCAAAGTTACGTGCTACGATATCACGCATGGAGCACGCACACATCTTCAAAATGAGGGGTGTGGTAATTTTTTTTAATGCACGATGAAAGGAACTGCGTCAAGTTTGAGTCGACCAAATTTTGATCGAAACACCCTATAACCTGTAATCCGTAACGCTGGTAGATCACCTTTTCGTGGTGCGTTACGGGGGGTATCGGATCTACCACCGACCCCTAGTCCGAATTAATTTGTTTTTTGTAGTTAAAGGAACACATCTTCATCCTTATTACATTTTATGTCTTGTGAAAAGCTACAATACCCGGATTATGCCACCGAGAATGAGCTAGGAACAAGGAAAACATGGTTAGTCGCCATTTATCTGAATTCTCATTTTCTATATGATATTCAATAGTTTGAATTGGTTATGACTAGGGTTTTGACGCATGGTCAGTATCGGAGTCATAGTTTGTTTTCTTTTCAATGGATCCGATTTTGACTAATAAAGGAGCGCGCCTTTGAAGAGTGCTCTCACTCTTCAAAGGGTTTAAATAGCGGAAACTTTCAATAGAAGACGATTCATTGCCAACAAAACAAACAATGACAACAGTAACAACACCGGATACTTTATCATTTCTCAATAGTGATGAAGTAACTCCGCATGCACGAAACAAAGGATTCGGGATATACTGCAATAGATCAAGTTACTCGTCGCGGTGGTTTATGTCCCGAACAAAGGAAAAAAACAACCTGGAAGCTACACAACCTTGAAGAAAGCATAAAAAAATCATTAAAACCGACGTAAATCCTTCAAATGAAGAGATAATGATTAGCTGTCTTCTACAAACAAGTGTATTTTTAAAATACCTAAAACTTTGAAGAACATTAAAATATGGGAAATTCAAATTAAAAATTATGGTAAAAAACGATTGTTTAGGGGGTATTACATTTTACATTCCGTTTCACCCTACAACTTCATCCAGTTAAGAAATAGAATGTTTTTGTCTTCTACAAAGTTTCATGAAATGACTTAATCTACAATCTTTTAATACACGCTTATCGATTTGAACCATAAATAAAAAAGTTAATTTTTTTATCCACACGCCTTAAATCAAATTAGTTAACACAAAAATAAAGTACCAAAAAATGTAGAAACATTAGAGAATACATCAATGGGCCACACCTAATAGTTTTGCCGCAAATACCCATGTCCCATTTTTTTTCTTATTTCGTCCCACTGTGCGGCGCCGTCATAACTTATAGTCAGCGTTTTGAAACAAACTGTACGTCTGTCTCACCTCATCCATAGAACCTATTTTATCCAATAAAACGTCGCAAAATTATTACTTAGAATGGGAAAACAATAACTAGATGGCGTCTCACTCCCACTAGCCGAAATCAACAAAATAACCATGTTCTGGCAAACCATCTCGCACATCCCGCCTCGTTTGATTGATGCCAAGCAATGTGTTGACTCAGCTGAAAATCTGACAACCGGTCCTGTAAATTTTGACTGAATGAAATTCCGACCGAATTCCTCGCCCTTACCGAAAAGCCCATATGGCTGAGCGGCCTGTTTAACTAATGAAGCGATAAATTCAATCATCTTCCGAAGAAGAAGAAAAAGGTAAATGTACATTTTCAACATCTTCTTTCCCCGCCTGTAATTCGCCTCTCCACGATCAGGACATTATCGTTTGAGCTTCGCACTTTTCGATCCGGAATGGTGGATGGATGGAGAGAGAGAGAGAGAGAAGAGCTCCACTGATGCTGCACCGAGTTCCGATGCACCGGTTCGCTGCAGGTGGACAGACAGGTGTGGCTAAAAATTGCTCGTAAAATCGAATGTTGAATGTGATTGCAAGAGTGCAATCGGTTTGGTCGCTACCGTAATTTCCTTGCTTATTATGGCTTATGGGATGAGGTGCGAGCAGGGTGATTACCGCTGAAGTTATGGGACATTTTATTATCGTGTTGATCGTCGGTGTGTAATGGATGCGGGTTGTCGGCGATGGAGGCTTGAGCAATCGCTCGTTGGAATTTAGACCTCTAAATGCCATCATATTGATCGAAAACACTGGAATCGAAAACCCCTTGCCCGCGGAAGGTGCATCGAAAACCGGTCCAACCGGCCACGGTGTGAATCGTGATTCCCGAATTTCCGGCTTGCAATCCACTCGGATCATTATCATCGTCCAAAGAAACAACAGCGGCGGCCACGACCGAGGTTATATAACATCATCAAACTGCCCATCATCGAGTTCTGTGAGTTCCGCGGAGCAGCGATGCAAGCAAATGTGCAGCCGCACAAAAAAAAAAACGGCAAAACAAGAACTCGCCTCCCAACTTCCCTCGACTCCATACGGATTTCGTCAAAGAGAACTAACACACTGACACAGTTTTCCGCTTCCCCTCGCCAGCCCTCGCTGGTTGCATTCTAAATACGGCTGACTTCGCTCGGCACCGGGGCTGATGATGCACATGTGTTCCTTTGCAGCATCCTCCGCTCCTTTCCCGCCTCCTTCAAACCCGCCACGACACAAACGCATAAAAATAAACGCTGACGTTCCCTTCGTTTGTGCCCCGTCGTCACCCAGTCAGCGCGCTACGGCGCAATTCGGCGCTGCAACTGTTCGGTGGTTGTGGTGCCGTGGATGAGTAAGCGAGCCAGTTGCGACGGGACGTAAGAAAAATAAAAACAAAAATAAGAAGGAAGAACGCAAATACAGCGCGATGCGACCTTGGCAATGATCGCGAAACTCGCGCACATTGCATTTGAGTGGCGGCGCGGAATAAATGCGTTCTGCGTTCATCATCGTCACCGCCTCATCGCGCGTTGCCGCATACTGCTACTATAGGGCCGCGGCGAGATCAGCGGGTATTCGGTTCACATCGGTTGGCGGTTGGTGCGTTGCGAATTTGGGACTTTGGGACCGTTGTAACTTGTACTGAGAGGGATTGAGCATGCTTACCCGAGCAAAGGTTTATACCAAAGTGATAACAAGTTCTAATATCTGATTATCTCTGTTTGATCACTAAATATGTTATCATTCAGGCTGAATAAACACCCAAAATAACAAAAAGGATAACTTATTAATATTCGATGGATATCACAATATTAACTCGTTTTATTATCATTGAGTTCATTTTGATAACAAATTTTGTGATATGAACGAACAACTTGAGATAATTTCAAATTATGTTATCAACATGATATCAAATTCATACACTACTAACTGAAGTACTGCTTGTGGTGAAAAGCTCAATTTTATATCCATGACATGCTGATGATATTCAGCATTCTTCAGCATGCTGGTAGTATTCAGTAACGTTCGTCAAAAATCGTCTTTAAAAATTGATAACAGATGATAACAAAATTATTCAGTGTTGATAACAAATTTCGTTATGCGATAACAGGTGAGTTCAAAATGATATCTGAGATAACAAAACTTGTTACTTATTTGATATCAGTTTGTTATTTTACTTTGCTAGGGTAGATGCTCTTCAATAGCTGAACATATAAAAAAACGTAATTTGATTGAAGTTAGATTAGAGAATCTGGATTCGCTCCTAGAATTTGCAGCAATAGGATCCGGAAAATGAACGCGACATCTCTGATGGAAGCTCCCCGCCTCAAATCGTATGGCAAATGCTAAGGATTACAAACAAAGCCACTGATAAAAATGCTAAAAATGCGATGCTGCATCCAGCAGCCGCCAAGTTCCAAACCAAACATCCGGCTGGTGTCATGATGTTTGGCTTGATTGTATCCAACGCATTGAAAATACCGCCTGTTTTCATTGATGCTGGTGTTAAAATCAATACCGAAGTATCCCTAGCAGTACACTTGCTGCCATTGAGTTGAGGAAACATAAATGCTACTTGTTTTAGTCATAACCAAGTTGCTGCAACTAATTATGATCAGAGTGTGCAACTTGGGGTAATGTGAAGACCCTGAAACTTAACTCAACGTTATAAGTGGTTTGAAAGGCCCTAATAAAGATAACTGAACTTGAAAATGTTAACATTGTTCAAATTAGTTGAAAATGGGATTTGAAAGAAATACCATATATTATCGCATTTTTATCTGCCATATCTTGTAGATTGAAAATTATAGGAGTTATTGAAACTTCAAGGAGGTTTCAAAGAGGTTCATGCAACTTTCCAAAAGTCCATATTGTTTTGGAGAAGCCTCATGATCTTTCCAAAAGTGTGTAGAATTTCAAAGATATTCAACTTGAAACTACACAGAAGTTTTGTGAGCTTTGTATAACTTCTAAAAACTACTTAGATTTTCTGGAACGTTCCAAAATTGGTATAACATCTCCAAGAAGTTTGTAAAACTCAACACCCCCCCCACTCCCCCACAACATGACAGATTAACTTATTTCGTGTAACCACTTGCAAATTGTAGATGTTGCCCCGCAACGTAAGCATTGAGGTCGTCCCTGGCAGATGCAACGATTTTTCTATTCGAAGCAGCATGTTTTTGTTGCGTCATGAGTGGTTGCAAAACAACGAGCAAGCTTACCATATCAAAAGAGTCTATTTTCATATTCACGGTATAACTTCAGTTAAAAGTAATTTAAATATGGAAATAAATAATTCACACGGCTTTCCTTATATATATATATATATATATATATATATATATATATATATATATATATATATATATATATATATATATATATATATATATATATATATATATATATATATATATATATATATATATATATATATATATATATATATATATATATATATATATATATATATATATATATATATATATATATATATATATATATATATATATATATATATAAAAGAATTTCTGTCTGTCTGAACCTAATAGACTCGGACACTACTGAACCGATCGGCGTGAAATTTGGTATGGAGGCGTTTTTGGGACCGGAAAAGGTTCTAAAGATAGTGAGAGACCCCTCCCTTCACTGAAAGGGGGGGCTCCCATACAAATGAAACACATATTTCTGGCTAACTCGAGAACTAATCAAGCAAAGGAAACCAAATTTAGCATCTGAGAGTTTTTAGAAGCAAGAAATGTTTCTATGGTGACTTGAGACCCCTCCCTTTTCTGGAAAAGGAGGCTCCCATACAAATAAAACAGAAGTTTCTGCTTAACTCAAGAATTAATCAATGAAAAGGAACCAAATTTTACATGTGAAGTTTTCTGGAAGCAAGAAACCTTTTATGGTGGTTCGAGACCCCTCCTCTCTTTAAAAGGGGGGGCTCTCATACAAATGAAGCTGGAATTTCTGCATAACTCGAGAATTAATAAAGCAAATCGAACTAAATTTGGCATGAGGGGATTTTGGAGGCAATCAATGTTTCTAGGGTAGGAGACCCCTCCGCTCTCGGGAAGGTGGGGGGAGCTCCCATACAAATGAAATACAAGTTTCTGCATAACTCGAGAAATAATCAAGTAAATGGAATCAAATTTGGCAAGTAGAGGTTTTTGAATGCAAGAAATGTTTCTATGGTGGTTTGAGATCCCTCCGCCTTCTGTAAGAGGGGGGCTCCCATAC
Organism: Aedes koreicus; assembly: GCA_024533555.2. Classification (NCBI taxonomy): domain Eukaryota; kingdom Metazoa; phylum Arthropoda; class Insecta; order Diptera; family Culicidae; genus Aedes; species Aedes koreicus. The sequence continues at coordinate 109,823 of JAHHFK020004755.1, read as the reverse complement.
AAATTAAACACAAATTTCTGCATAACTCGAGAACAAATCAAACATATGGAACAAAATTTGGCATGTGGGTGTTTTTGGAGGAGAGAAATGTGTTTATGGTAGTTTGAGACTCCTCCGTCCTCTGGAAGGTGGGGAGGGGGGTTCCATACAAATGCAACACAAATTTCTGCATAACTCGAGATCTACTCAAGTAAATGGAAACAAATTTAGCAGTTGAAGGTTTTGAAGGCAAGGAATGTGCGGGCAAGGGGACTCGAGACCCCTCTCCTTTCTGAAAGGAGGGCTCATATACAAATGAAACACAAGTTTCTGAATAACTCGAGAACTTATCAAGTTACTCGAACCAAATTTGACATGTGCGGGTTTTTGAACGCAAAAAATGTTTCATTTGTGGTTTGAGACCCCTCTGCCCTCTGATAGAGGGGTCTCTCATACAAATGAAACACGAATTTCTGCATGAACCAAGTTTAGCAGGTGGAAGTTTTTGAAAGAGAGAAATGTTTCTATGGTGGTTTGAGACCCCTTCGCCTTTTGGAAGGGGAGACTCCCATACAAATGAAACACAATTTTTAGCATAACTCAAGAGCTAATGATGCAAATGAAACCAAATTTGGCATGCTGAGGTTTTTGGAGGCAATGAATGTTTCTAAGGCAGTTCAAGACCCCTCCCCCTTTTGAAGGGCTCCCATACAAATTAAACACAAATTTCTGCATAACTTGAAAACTAATCAAGCAAATGAAACCACATTTGGCATAGGGAGGAATTTCTGTCTGTCTGTCTGACCCTTATAGACTCGGAAAGTTCTGAACCGATCAGCGAGAATAAATGTATACAGGGATTTTGGGGCTGGGGTAGGTTCTTGTGATTGTTTGACACCTCTTCTCTCTCAGGAAGGGTGCCTCTCATACAAATGAAACAAAAATTTCTAACAAACATGAGAATTTTACAGGTTACTAAAACAAAAAAAGTGTATTTCTCGGGTAAGAAGCATGTTCTGATAGTATTTTGAACCCCTGCTTAGTCAAGAAAAAAACTCATTCCGAGAAACCAACCATAAACGTGCCAGTTATATTAAATTTTCCTTCATTTCGTTGCAAGCGGAGCAGCGCTTGCACCGGGTTCAGCTAGTATCGATATTAAATATTAACAGTGTAACCATCTCGAGTGTTATGTTGGGTTAAAACTTCAAATCAAATTTACTCAAAACCAAATTTACTCAAAACATCATGTATAATAGTTTTAATCTTAGTATTGATGGTGTTATAATACCGTGTTATGTCAATATTAGGAGATGTCTTTCCCCAAGGTGCTTCTAGCTCTTCCATCATCGCTCTATTAGGACTGGATTTTGGCCGACGCCAGATCCGGCCAGAACACCGCGTCTTTGCCCTTATGGTATTTCTTGATGAACGATACAACTTCCGGCAGGCACTTCGTACTATAAATTTCCCCGTTCACGGCCAGTCCGGAGCGAAAGAAGAGCGACATTGACATCCCCTTCTCGCTGATTGTCAGCCACAGCAGCACCTTCTTGGGGAACTTGGTGTTCGAAATGAACTTCACCTCTGAGCTCACTTCCTTCGTGGGGGAAGTAAAATACAAAGTGCCCTGCCAGTCGTTGCCATCCAGGGTGAGATAGGTCTCATCGTCCATCACCAATTCGCCGGGAAAATCGAGTTGACCATCTTATTCAGCCGCTGCCGCAGCTCCGAGACCAGTGGTCCACTTCCTGACATGTATGTTCATGTTCGACAGGTACTTTTTCACTGTTTGGCCGGTTGAACCGTCCTCCCGGCCAAGCGCACGCAGCGATGTAAGCCACTTTTCCCTCGGGCTTCCTCTTCAGCATCCTTTGGAGCTTCTTGTCACTCAGGGTCGTCGGCCGTCCGGAACCGGGCTTTCTTTCGATGCTCTGATTGTTGTCTAATAGTGCCAAGATGTTGGAACGGGCGTATCCAGCGTCTACAAAGTGCCGCACGATGTCCGTTTTCGACGAGGCGGGGTGCCGTTCTTTGAACGCGCACACTTCTGAACGGAGTTGCTTCACTATTTTTGCCATCACGGTTGGAGTTCGACTGATAGAGCTGTCAAATATTGTCTGCTGACCCATGGGTTACTATGATTGATGCTGCAGGGGTAGTTTCGTCAGTGCGAGTGAAGGTAAACCCATGAAAAATCGGCAATTTTTGTCCATTTTTTTAAATGCAAACGTTATTTCTCCTCCAGAGCTTCATGATGGGTATTCGGATCGTCGATTGCGACTGAACTGGATGCTGCAATCTCGCCGAATTGATTCAGGATCTCGGGTCCCGTGGATCAGCCACTTACCTGGCTGACGGACTGTTTCTGGGAAGAATGCGAACTGGGAAGACCTCTTGTTGGAACTAAACAATCATGGAAGTTTGTGCTTTCGACCGTTGCGCCTCGACACCGCTGACCCTGGTGGAAATAAGTTTTGTCGCGGTGGGAGCATGTTGATCACAGTGTAATCGACATCTTCAGCTTCACTATCGTCGGAAGTTTCATTGCTTGTCACTTCGCTGGCATTAGTGGTCGCATAGGTGGAGACAAATTCTTCACACTCATGTTTACTATCTTGATCCTCGGGTGGTCAATCTTCCGGGGCGTCAGCAGTTGGTGACAGCGAAATGGTCTCTTCGTGATTTAGCACACTAACCGTCTTACTGCAATGATGTTCAGGAACTGAACTGGAGAGGACTGGAGGACACCCTCATTGATGAATTTTACCTCGCGGCTGATATCGATCTTCTTGGATTGCAATTTATACAGTCGGTATTCCTTGGTTTCCTCGTCGAAGCCGGTCAGAATTTGGCGTCCCACTTCTTCCGCATTGGCTTCGGAACAAATACCATCGTCCGACTTCCGAAAATCCTCAGGTGAGACAGATCGGGCTTCCTGCCGGTCCACACCTCCTCTGGCGTGAGATTGGGTCCACTGGTTGGTGAATAGTTCAGCAGGTCAACAGCAGTTGATACAGTTTCCGCCCAGAACTCACCCCGAACTGGACATCTTTGCCTCGTACAATATGTACCTTGCACCTTCCAAGATCGACCTATTGGCGCACTCCGATATTCCGTTTTGTTCCGGTGTGTACTCATTCGACGTCTGGGGGATGATCCTACACTGCTTCAGGTATTTATTGAAGCCAGTGATGATGTACTCCTTCCCATTGTCCGTACGTAGCACCTTGGGTTTTCTTCCGGAATGTCGTTCAGCCATAGCGTGGAAATTTTTGAACGCTTGCTTTACTTCAGCTTCTAATTTCGTCTTCGGGAAATATGCCCACATATTGCGAGACTTGTCGTCGACAAAAACTATATAGTAACAGCTACCTCCGAGCGACTTCACTTCCTTACCTTACCAATCAGATCAAGGCCAGCCTCACAGTCTTCGAAGGGTCCGCAGGTCACTTTCTACTTGATCGATCCACCTTGCTCGTTGCGCGCCTCTTCTTCTTGTACCAATGACTTCGGTTCGTTTTCGAGAACCATTTTCACAGGGCTGTCGTCCGACATACTTACAACATGCCCAGCCCATCGTAGTCAACCGATTTTTTCGATGTGTACGATGGGAGGTTCTCCCAGCAACTGATGCAATTCGCGGTTTATTCGCCTCCTCCACGTTCCGTCTTCCATCTGCACTCCACCGTAGATCGTACGCAGCACCTTCTGTTCAAAGACACCAAGGGCACGTTGGTCCTCCACTAGCAATGTCCATGTTTCGTAGCCGTAGAGAACTACCGGTCTAATTAATGCCTTGTAGATGGTCAACTTTGTAGTTCGGCAAACTTTGTTCGATCTTAGCGTCTTAGTGTCGGTTGGTAAATGACTGGACAATACGTACCATTATTGGTACTTCGCGTATCTGCAGGTACAAAATAGATCCTACTGAGATCCTTAGCCTCTTATCCAGTAACTCCCATCATTACCTCCCCGTGGTGCCGACTGGGGTATGAGTAACCATAGGAAAGATCGGGTAACCAACCGCGGTGGGACCTTGGTCATATGCTGACAGGGAAGGGGGGCTGCCCTCCCCAAGGGTGCAGTCTATCTGAGCGACTTCTTCCCTTCCATCGGCCCGGAAATGTCTGAATGGGCCAGATCGAGCATTCCATCAGCACGAGTTCCCTTTTTGCCAAAAGAGTGTCCTTGCAGTGAGTCATGTCACCTCCAACAACGTTGACGCCAGTCTCCAATCCGACACCGTGGATGTTGAAATGTCCTAATCGTCGATGCCAAATCTCCTAGCTTCCTGCTTCGGTTGTTTCAGTTTAAGCAGATCGTGCTGATGACTCGCAGTCGCAACGATGTCACCGTCCTTGTTGACCATTTCTCACAATTTGATTGACGGAAAGAAGATTCGCTGACAAATCCGGTAATAACTGCACCTCGTGAACGGAAATCTCATTGGTATGACACGGGGGCTTCAGCACAGTTGATTCCATCGAAATTATGTTCCTACATCCTCCGTTGCCCGTTACCACCACAGTACCACTTAAAGGCTTCACATTCTCGAGTAACTTTCGGTTGCGGGCCATGTGGACACTAGCACTCGAGTCGAAGTGCCAATCGTCATCGTTCGCCGGTCCAAATGTGGATAGAACCGAACTTCCGTTGTCCTTCTTCGAACTTCTGCAGTCCTTCGTTATATGGCCGTACTTGCCTGACTTCCGGCATTTCGGCCTCTTGGGAAGATCGGGGAAGGATTTCTCCACCTACTGACCAAATTTTTCGCTTGTCGCCTTGTCGGTCGATGAAATCTGGATCTCTTGGAGAAGCTCCGTTTTGATGGCGTCACCAATTATGGCTATGCCAACGCCGAGTTCACCAACGCCATTATCGTTGGACGATACTCGTCGGGCAGACCAGCCATCGGAAATTGCGAAACCAATCCCATTGAGCTGGTGAGCAGTCGAAACAATCTGGTTCACGTTGTTGGCCATGGATTTGTACCATGACAGTTCCGTCTTTATTTGCTTTTGGAGCAGCCCAAATCGCTAGGGGTAAGGCCCGAGTCATCGAAGACTTTCTTCAGTTTCGACCAGACTTCACGTGACGTCGGTACCTCCTTGATATGGACATAGTTCACAGAGTCAAGAAGTAGGATGATCTTCGCTCTTGCCGTGCAATCCTATTCTGCGTTCACGGCTTCGTAGATTCCGTCTTCATTCCGCTTCGGCTTCACGGTGCTCCGGGAAAGTTTGAACGGCAAACTTCCAGGTAGCCCAGTTTTCTCTAATCTAGAATTAACGATGCCTTCAGCGCTTGAGGATCCGGTGTAGGTTGATGTCATCTTGGATTCTTGACGAAAAAGCGATCTTGAACTTATCTTCTGAACAGTTCGTGAATAGGCCCGCGGTTTACCAAAGTTTGACCGTTTCACCCTTTAAAGTCAAACTTTTCAGCATCGTTCTCAAAACAGTAAATAAGATCCAATACTTCTGACTCACATGCCAACAACACTCCCAATGCTCAACAACAAATGTCTTCAATGTGGCACCATTTTCCTAACCATACCTCTCTGTGCAAGGAAATTACGCACTTTATCACTAATTACCAATTGAACTTCCACTCCATTAGTGTAATGATACTAATTGACACACACTCGCTCATTCGCGTTGAATTCCCGTTCCCTTCTTTTTTTCTTGGAATGCAAAAAAAACGACACGAGGAAGAATCCATCAAAATGCATCGGAAAGCCCTGCACAAAAGGGAAATGCAACAAAATACCCCACCCCCCTCCCACCTTCGGTTGCCACCCCTTTATCGTCGCGGTAATGGCTCGGCTCGCACAGTGTGCAAATAGTTGACTGCGCGTTCGCGAAAATGAAATATTGCTAATTACTTGGCGGCTCGCGGTTTTGCGCACTACTTACTTCCCCCCCCCCCCCCCACCTCACCCTTGGCCGGAACTGATGCTGATGCAGTTTTGTTCGACTCCACTCAACTCGACCCTTACAAGTTGTGAAACAAGTGTTATTAGTAGGTACTACAACAGAAAGGCGCACTCCGCTCCCGGGACGCACTCGCTCACTCGTCCCGGGGCACCACATTCACTTGTCATATTCCTTTCTGGTTATTGCGAGCAAACGTAAGGAGGGGGGGGGGGGGGGGGTTGGTCGGCGTACGCAAACATAAATAAGTAATTATTATTTTGTTAAATTATTGATTGCTCGCGCGCCTGGCGCTCATTACCGTGCAAGTGGACGCAGTATTTTTTTTTTTGCTACGCTCGCTCACTTGTCCATCGATCCAAGCAGTCGACTGCAAGTGTCAGATGGTTTTGTGTTTACAAAACGGTATTCGCCCCACAGTGTAGTGCGACGCATCGTGAGCATTCGCGAGATATGTGTAACGGAGACGGCGACGATGGCAGAGTGTGTGCGTGCTAATTGAATTTTCACGACGCGTCAGTGCGTTCCGGAGATTTCGAGGAGGGTGAGAAAAGAGACTACTTGTTGGATGATTGGATCAACCTGTTGCTGCTGAAGGTATAATAGGGGTTAAAGTTAGTTGCTGTGCTGTTCGAGGTTCGTTGGGAAGTGTTGACAATTTGAGGATTTGAGCTGAATCGTTCTGGACATTTATGGCAGCTCATGAAAGTCTTCAGCATTTGTAGACGTTGAAAAATCCTTTTTGGGCACCTTTGAAACAAGTTACAAGACCTACAACAACTTTCGAAACAGCTTGTTTCTGCTTGAGTACTAAAGAGCTGTAGAACGATAGACACTGGGAAACTGATTGGAAACATTTGGCGAAGTTGATTTGTAAGCAGATTCAGACTTTTTAATTTCTCAAATTGCCAGGCAATTTGGTTTCAAAATTTGGACGCAAGCGTCATAAGACAGAATTTAGAAAAATAAATAGAATTTTGGACTTACTGTTTTAAGAAATCATTCCTAATTGAGGGAGATCCTTTATGTCCCTGTGGGGGCGTAGGGGTGATGTTGCCTATCGATCCACCCATCCCGTTTTTGGCCCTTCATACATTGGCATGATTGGGATGGTCAGTGGTCGTTGAGACTTGATCAGGTCTAACAGAGAGGAGAGCCCATTGCTGTCGGACTTGGTTTCCGTGCTACAATGGGTGATAGTACATATCATGTATACATCATACATACCATGACCTTCACATTTCAGTATACACTCATCGACTAATGGTTGAGCTGTTTAGATGCATATAACTGCATCTTATTATTAATTGTATATCATTATTATTTTCACCACGAAAAACAGTCATAAATAAATTTTATCGGGTTCAAGGTTATAGGGAGGGTGATTCCAGGTAATGAAGATGTGTTACTGCTGTGTAACATAAGGTCGTTTTCTATTAACCACCCACACTTGTGAGTGGCCCCAACAGCATCCTTGTTGTTGGTTGAAATCGGTCGTCAAATTGGATATTTCAACATATTCTTGTATTCCTTTGAAATAAACCACTCACACGTGTAAGTGGCCCCAACAAAATCCTTACTGTAATACAACACCGGTTCTCAAAATCGATGATTTAATCGTATTCTTGTAGTCCATTGAAATAAACCATCCACACTTGTGAGTGGCCCCATCAGCATCCTTACTGTTGGTTTAAATCGGTGCCAAATTTTGAATAACTTTAATGTGCATCTCTGTATAGAGAATAAATCGGGAACATAGTTAAATATCTTATTCGCTGCCGACGTCAGTTGAATTCAGCACACCGTTTACCAAAACGGAGCCCGCTGCAAACCCAACCATTTTGTCCAACATCCCAGTGATTTCTCGTGGAAGTGCAGAGGTGTTCTCGGCTTCCAATAAAGCGAGTATCCGGTCAACATATTCCCACCCATTCCCTACTTGACCTGCATTCGGGCGAGGCCGGTGCCGGTATTGCCTTGGTTTGGGATCACCAGTTTTTACACATTGAGTATGTTTGCTGGTCCCAAGCATCATCTTTTGGTTCTCTGTGTAATAACAGCTGATCTGGCAACAACGGAGTAGCAACCTCGGGCGGTCAATCGTGCTCATGCTCATGCTCATGCTACTGTTTTATGAAATCATTCCTAATGAACTTTCTTTAAAACATGAGAAGTTCTTTCTAATACAGGGTGTCTCACAATAGGTGTCACTAAAACAAAATGGGATTACAGCAAAACAAATCAACCAAATCATAGCATTTATTTTTCATTTGAAAGATACATGTTATAGAAATAAACCATATTAATTCAATTCGAATCTCTCGCCTTTTTCGTTGATAACTTTGCACAAACGCTTTGTAAACCCATCGCAGCTGGCACGCACGATTTCCTGAGGAATTTGAATCTTGAATCGATCTGAAGTAAGCGCTTTCGTAGGACCTATATGTTGAAGCATATAACCCCAAACAAAGTAGTCAAGTGGGCTGAGATCCGGTGAAGATGCAGGCCATTCTTCGCTTGTGATGAAATCGGGCAAATTTTCCCGATATGGTGTATCCCTATACAGCGTTGAAGCATGATGTAATATTCAGTGTTGATTTTTACGTTAGGTTCTATGAAAAGAAGAGGAAGTTTTCCTTTTCGTGAAACGGCGCCCCATACCATGATTTTCGATACATTCTGATTGCGTTCTACAGCTAGTTTATCTCTTGGAATATTGGCCAGATTTTTGCCATACACACGATCATTTTGTTGATTATGACTGTCCTGAAGGAGGAAGAGCTTTTCATCCCGAAATAAAATCTCGCAGTCATCGTGCCAAACCAAAAAAATTCTGCTTTTTTTGGACCCTGGCTTGCTTTTGACGCTCCGTTAACCCGTGACCCCGTTGTTTCTTGTACGGCTTGCATTCTAGATCATGTCTGACGAGCCTGTTTATTGAAGCAGGGGACATTTGAAATTGTTTGCTCAATTTACGGCCAGATACGGCCGGATTACGTCTTATTCGCTCCCTCACACATTTGATCTTTTTCTTCGTTCTGGCAGTTCGTCTGGAACCTCGTTTGTGTTGAATATGGACATTTCCAGTTTGCTTGAACCGTTTCAAGGTACGAAAAACAAAACGCTTACTCACTCCGAACTGCCTAAAGCTATTGAATATCTGACACGGTCCAAGCTTTTGCAAATGTAATTTTAAAATTTGCTCCCGTATGGCTTCCATGGTAGCTGATAAATATAAACAAACGGAATCGCTTATTTATCTTCAGCTGTCAAAAGAATACAATCAAAACGGGTATAATCAATTCCGCTGTAAAAATTACCAAGCTGAAATAAACCAAGACTGAAAAAAGGTGACACCTATTGTGAGACACACTGTATGTGTATTGTAGAAGATTGAATTTAGCATTTCTTGAAATCAATTAGATAAACAACCAATGAACTTTCATTCCTTGTTGCAATCAAACAGCATCTAGAAGATTTTTTCGTATTTCAAAATTTTCCGCCTTGTGGAAGATTAAATTGAGCATTTCTCGAGTACTTTTTCAACGTATCCTATTGCGTAAACAAAGAGGGGAAGTACGATTCAAACGTAAATTTCGCAAAACTCTCAGCACCCTTTCGGAAATTAGAATCACTATTCTGTTAGGGAAATGTTATTCTTTGTGTTGATGGCCCTAGTTTGCATGAAAGTGCTAAGGGTTTTGAAAATTTTACGTTTGAATCTTACTTTCCCTCTCTATTCACAAAATTAGATACGTGTTTTTGAAAAAAGTACTCCAGATTGCTGTAAATCTTAATATGAAACCAACCAAATTATATGTGAAATAACTTCTTCATAAAATGCTAATTTGTTCATTCTAATTTAAAATCTCGTAATCTGCTAACAGTTTTTTGAATTCCTAGATTATCGAGATTTTCAGCCCTTGGCTGGTTCATCTCCCGTCCGGAGATTCGAACTCGTGACTTTGGCGTGAGAGGTATGAATGTTAACCACTACGCCGGGGTCGCTCCCATCTGCTAACAGTTGAAGTTGAGAATAAGTATTTTTTGAATTTTGTGGGCGTTCATGCGTTTGAATTGTGAAACAATTAGACAGATAGTAGCCCTTCATCTTCAATCTTCCTCAAGATTCCAGAAACCCAAGCTGTAATGGTCTAGACCACCTTGAGGTCCACTTTTTTGGTACATCTGATGCATAGTCAATTATTTTAATTGACATAGTCAATTATTTTAATTGTAAATCCACTCGATTAAGACGGAGCTGAAGTTTGCATGTGCATCAACCGTGCTTTTGCATTTAATACGCTTTATTTGCTAGTTCTCTACCACAAAAACAATTTTCAAAAAACGTGTACTCGGGTTCTCTGAGTTAGAATGGCCGTCTTAATATGTTACTTTTTTCAGAGATTTAGCCTTCTTTCAAACATATTATATTTATCAGCTGATCGTTGGCCCTCGACTCGACTCAACAAACATTTTTAGCCCGGGAACTGGAAGGTGATAGCTCTGTTGGGTTCCACTGACCCATTTCAAAATGCCTGGTTACTCACGCCCATTCCGAGGTCACGTTCACTTACAACAAGCCCCGCATAGACACATACAAATACAAATCTTATTGTTTTGAGGATTGCACGTATTTAGCAGGATCGTTCAAATTTAGTTATAATCAGATAGATCTCACCGGAAAATGTTGCTGATGGACGGCTTCCCTATGATGCCAAAGGATGTATTTATGTCTCTACAGACGTAGCACTCCGCTATTTGGCAAATATTTCCACACCATCCTTTTCGAATACAATTAGAACTTCGCACACAAATGCAATACAATGAAAATCACAGGTAAAAAAAGCACTTCCGAGAAGAAATTTAACTTGAAAATCACAATCAAAAAAACAAAAAAACAAACTTCACAGCTCTCCATCTGTACACCACGTGATGAGTGAATCTGATATTATATGCCAGACACCCACGCGCGCATTCGCGTTAGCTTCGTTCTTTGCTTCTGACCAGCAAATGGCCGTTTTCTACACTGCATTGGTTTTCTTTTTTCTCTCACACTCTGTCAATAATCAAAATCTCCCGCTATGGTCAAAATAATCACAATCCCCCCCCGACTCTATGTCGACTTCTAAACTGCTTATAATCATCAATTTCTCGCGACAATGTGGAAAAATAATCTAATTTATCATTTATGCCCACGTGGCGCAATACTAACAGCACTCACAAACACAACTAAGCTGATATTAACTCTTCCTCCGGTGAAGCCCAAAACACAAAATACGGGGAAAAACTACCGACCATCAAAAATTTCGGGAGGGATATATTCACTACATCTTACACAAAATACGTGGAGATTTTAAGAATTCACCGTTCGTTTTGGTTGAATAACGAATATATTTTTGATTTTATTTTTCGCGAAAAAGACGCAGCAAAAACAAAAAACGTCAGTTTCCAAGAACGGCTTGCTGCGATCTGTTGTTATGGTTTGTTTTTGGTGTTTTTTTTTCTTCATTCGATATAGATTCCGTGATTTTCGCGAAGTAAATCATTCCGGAGAATGTTTAGTGGATTGTTACATTTTTAAGTATTATTCTTTCTGTGTAGTCTCTACGTTATGGAATCAATGCTAATTCACCTACGATAGCACTCAACAATTAACAAACATATTTGATAATTAAGTTTTTCAACTAGGACTATTAAAACGACCGAATCTACTAGTGAGCACCGTGACGTTACCCTTAATCTATCTTTTTCTCTGTTTCCTCATGCGCTGTATATTCGGCTCGAAATGGTCAACTTCACCGCTACCGTGTATGCTGGATCTGACGTCCTTTGAGGTGCAATTAGGAGCGCAAATCCTCTGACAAGTTATCTTTCACCGCTGCACTTATATTCTTAGACATTCTTCGCTTTCCAGACAGCGAGTAGTGGCGCTAAAACCATAAGCCACATGGGGCTAGGGCTATAGTTAATGCTTAGGTCCCAACCGTTTGAAGATAAATGGAGCATCACTTAACCTTTTTAGACTAGATGCTCCCAACGACCATTTTAAATAAATTTTTGTTCTGTACACCAAACATTCTGTTGAACTATTCTCTACGACTATTCATTTCCATTTTCCTTTGATATCTACTGACGGCAACGTTGGTTCCCGGTGTCTTCTTAAGGTGGATATCAAATCCTCTCTATCTACAACGGTGGCCAGGTGAGTGATCGAGGAGTGTCTTCGTGAAGATTATTGCGCGAAGAAACGTATCAGTAACTGGATACGTTTCATGGTGACATGCAATGTCTCCTACGAATTATACCTCTTCGTAGCTCCATTCACGATGTGTGTAAACGACAATGTTAATGCTAAAATCTGATGCTACGGAACTTGAGTTGTTGAGCTGTGGTGGCTGCCAAACCATTTTCATACCCCGACTGGGACAGTATGGTCCAATATGACTCGATTGGCCGCGTCTCGGATACGTTGGGGGGGTTGTCTTCCTAACGTACAAACCGTATACTATGGGCGGACAACCAATCCAGAGTGGTCTTTGCGTAATGACACCAAGCTTGGTCCGGCCAGAACACAATATCTTCATTCTTAGGGTGCTTTTATACAAAAGCAACAATTTTTGGCAAACAGTTCTTCGTGTAGACTTCCGTATTGACCGACATACTTCTACTCGTCTGTACGTAAAGGTTAGATATGCCAACGGTCGAAATGGCAGCCTCCACCAATATTTTGGGTTCAAACTTGGCTTTTCAGGCAAATCTAATACCTTATCGGGTGTAGTGTCCAACTCATCGGTATAGAACCCTATGTTCCCAGTGGTCGAACTGTTCGAGAACGAAAAGTATTTCTCATCGTCCATAACGATGGTGACGCCAGGCTTAACCCTTGGAAGCCTAAATTCTTCCAAGCATTATTATGCAAGCAATTTGCTGTATTCTTATTGATTTGATAACATAAAAATGATTGAAAAAAGTAGGAAGTATTTTTTTTAGATGTGCTAGGTCGTCCAAACTGTCCTGGAGTTGACAACTTAAGATCTTCAGTTGTAACAGTAGCTTAACCCGCTATATAAGGTTTCGATATGAATTCATTCATATTCAATGAATGTCCTGGAAGAGCAACGGACATAATGAGATAGTCTTGGGATATTTTATGTCATCCAAACTGTCCTGGAGTTCAGAACTTAAGGTCTACTGTTGTAACAGTAGCTTTATACACAATACAAAGTTACTATATGTATTCAAACACCTTCGAAGAATGTCCTGGATGACGAACAAACGTTATGAGATAACCTTGGGATATTCTATGTCATCCAAACTGTCCTGGATATCAGAACTTGAGATCTACAATGGTAACCGTGGTTTTATCCGCTATGCAAAGTTACGAAATGTATTCAAACATATTCAATGAATCTCCTGGAAGACTAACAGACATTATGAGATTATCTTGAGCTATTCTATGCCAAAAAAAAAACTATCCAGAAGGTCAGAATTCAAGATCTACTGTTGTAACAGTAGCTTAATGTGCTATACAAAGTAACGAAATATATTCAAACATATTCAATGAATGTTCTGGAAGACCAACAGACATTATGAGATAATCTTGGAATATTATGTATCATCCAAACTGTCCTGGAGTTCAGAACTTAAGATCTACAATTGTAACAATAGGTTTATCCGCTATACAAAGTTACGGTATGTATTTAATCATATTCAATGAATGTCCTGGAAGACCAACGGACATTATGAGATAGTCTCGGGATATTATATGCCATCAAAACAGTCCTGGAGTTCAGAACATAAGATCTACAATTGTAACAGTAACTTTTTCCGCTATGCAAAGCAACGATATGAATTCAATCATATTCAATTAATGTCCTGAAAGACCAATAGACAATATGAGATTATCTTTAGCTATTCTATGCGAAAATAAAAACTGTCCTGGAGTTCAGAACTCAAGATCGACTGTTGTAACAGTAGCTTTATCCACTATACAAAGTTATGATATGTATTGAAACACAGTCAATGAATTTCCTGGACAATCAACAGCCGCAATGTTGGGATATTTTATGTAATTCGAACTGTCCGGGAATCCAAACCTTAGCTCAGTCGGTAAAGGCGCGGCTGCAAAACAACACCATGCTGGTGGAGGCTGGGTACGATTCCCGGGCTGGTCTAGGAATTTTTCGTTAAGGAAGATTTCTCGACTCCTTGGGCATAGGGTATGATTGTACTTGCCACACAATCATACTAATGCAAAAATGGTACCTGGCATCGAAAGCTCTTAATTAATAACTGTGGAAGTGCATTTAGAACACTAAGTTAAGAGCAAGTAATAAGCTAATTACGAAAGCAATAAGCTCGACACAATAAGAAAGAAGACAAAACTTAAGATCTTCAGTTAACCTTCCAGAATCACTTAATGTGTTCAAATACATATTGTTACTTTGTTTGGTTTAGAAAGCTACTGTTACAGCTGTAGATTTTACGTATTGTACTCCAGGATAGTTTGGGTAACCTAGAACATCCGAAGATTATCTCATAATGTCTGTTGTTCTTCCAAGATGTTCAATGGATATGTTTCAATATACAGAGTAGCTTTGCATAGCCCAGAAAGCTTTTGTTACAACTATAAGTCTTACGTTCTGATCTCAAGGATAGTTTGGATGACCAAGAACTTGTCATATTACTTTATAATGTTTCTTACCCTGTAAAAATATTAACTGAATATGTTTGAATATTTATTGCAATTTTGTATTGTCTAAAAATAAATTACGGTTACAACTGTGAATCTTACAGTCTGAACGCCAGGACAGTTTGGATGACCTAGACCAACTCAAGATTATATTTTTATGTACTCTTAAGTTCGAAAATATTCACTGAATATGTTTGAATATGTGATGTTGCTTTTCATAGCCCAAAAAGCTATTGTCACTCCCGTAGATTTAAAAATCTAAACTCCAGGACAGTTTGGATTACCTAGACAAATTAAAAAAAATAATGACTTTTGACTTTCCAGAAGATTCATTGAATATGTTTGAATACATATCATTACCTTATACAGCTCAAAAACCTACTGTAAGAACTGTAGATCTTGTGTTCTGAACTCAAGGACAGTTTGGATGACCTAGAACATCCCAATTTATCTCATAATGTTTTATTTAGTTCGCTGAATATGGTTGGATACGTAGCGTTACCTTCCATATCACAAAAAGCTATAGTTACTACTGTAGATCCTAAGTACTGAACTCGAGGACAGTTTGGTTGATCTAGAACATCACAACATTATCAAATAATGATTGTTGACCTTCCAAAAGGTTAATTCAATATGTCTGAATACAGATCGTCACCTAATATAGCCCTGAAAGTTACTGTTACAACTGTAGATCTGAAGTTCTGAACTCAAGTACATTTTGGATAACATAGAACATCCCAGAAAGATACAAAAATGTTTAACGTTTATCAACGAAAATTTAACAATACATGCGTATGAACATGTACCATATTCGATAAACAACGCTTTACACTGTTAATGAGGCATTTATTTTTTCTTTCTGAACATCTTCATGTTCAAGATTTTCTTAATGTGATTTTATGCAGCCATTCTTCTTTATATGACCTCTCAGGCCTGAAGTGGTTAACGGGCTTACGGCGCAGCATTCGCCACTTCCCCGGGATTTCCTGCAGCTTTTGTACTTCGTTCTGGATGCTCGCTTGTAACGCTTCACGCATTCCGCCTTCAGGATTCTGACCACCGTTCTCTGCGACGTGTCGAACTTCTTGACCAGCTTCCTGCTGGTGCTGGCGCCAATCTTGTTCATGACGGCAGCTTTCAACTTCGGCCGCTTGGCGGGGCTTAGTCTACTCCGTCGGTCCGGTTTTTTGTTGTTGGCCACTGGCCCTCCAGCGTAGAACCGAGCGATCTTATTATAAATCGTAGATTTCTTGTGGCCCTCTGCCAAAAAGTGCCTCGCCACCTCCGATTTCAGATGCTGTCCAAGCATCCGAAAGACGCGCTCCCGGAAAGACTCGGTTCCGCGAGCTTCATCGTAAACAATTGAAAATACACTGAGCACGAACAACGGCCATAAAGAGGGGAACAAAACCGCGTTTTGCGGAAAACGTGACATGAATTTAGTCCCGCAAGTTTTTTCCATCTTTGAAATAAGAACACAGAAACAATAATTCCCGGATTACCAGTCACTCAGTCAGCTTAGTGACCGATTCGGCCTGCTGACCCATTCAACCAAATGGGCGTCGGCCAAATAACCCATTACCAATAGACCCTTATATCAACGGATCTGCAGAATACTTTTTCGCAGATTTTCAAACTTTTCATACTAGATCTAAAAATTCCAGATTCTCCGATTTCCAGTCTCTTAAAAAACTGCAATTCACATTCGTAGATTTTAGAATTGTCTAACGAAAAATGAAGAATTCTCGACCAACAATAGAAAAAAAAAGAGAGAAAAAAGGCTCAGAAGTGTTTGTTTATAAATGTTGATAGGTCCTATTTTATTGTTGGTCGAGAATTTGAGAATTTGAGAATCAGAACAAAAAAACATTTTAAGAACCTAGGAATATCAGTGCTTCAAACTCGAACGGTTAGCGAAATAGTGTATTTGAACCCATTTGGTGACCACTGATAATGACACCAGCGGAAAGATACAAAGACACATTATAGCCAGGAATCGTGCCTACTTGGACTCCATAGAACTACAAAACCTGGTTTTCACGAGACATGAATTATGCTGGCGTTGAACCAACGTGCAGTTTTTTTTAACGGGTCGTGCTGTGTCCGATCTAAAGTGGATCTAAGACAAATACACAGCATAATTCGGTCCATTAAGGTAGACTGGGCAGACCATAAGGATGCCGGACGACAGTCCGGTTTAAACGGTTCTCGAATACAAACCAACAGGCATGTTGATCAAGTGAAAGGGAACCTGGGCATCCTTTGCAGATTGCGATACTGGAAAAAGGCAGCCTTGGACCGAATAATTCGAGGACATCTTCTGTATACGTACATATAACAGAGAACACCAATACTAAAGCCTACCTGAACAACCTGGGTAGCTGACGATAATAAAATCCTTCGAAAGCTCCCTCAGACTGACCATTCCGAACAATCAGATTGACAGATTTGAGGAATTCAAGACTTCCGGAAAAACTGATGCGGTTGGTCAAAGCAACGATGGATCGAGTGATGTGTGTCTTCCGAGTCTCAGCGACACTGTCGAGTCCCTTCGAATCTTGGAGACGGTTACGACAAGATAATGGATTGTCGTGTTTGATATTTAACATTGCATTGGAGGGTGTTGTGCGAAGAGCGGGGAAAGACACGAGTGGCACGATCTTCAGGAAGTCTGTCCTATTTTTTGGCTTCACCGATGACGTTGATATCGTAGCACGTAACTCTGAGACGATGGCGAACACGTACATCAGGCTGAAGGCTGAAGCTGATAGGATTGAGCTTATGATTAATGCGTTTAAAAACAAAATACATGAAAGGAAGAGGCTCCCGAAACGACAGTGTTAGCCTCCCACAACGAGTTCAGATCGACGGTGATGAAATCGAGGTAGTAGACGAATTCGTGTGTTTGGGCTCATTGGTGACCGCCGATAACGACATCAGAAGAGAAACACAAAGGCGCATTATGTCTGGCAATCTTGCCTACTTTGGACTCCGAAGGAAGTTTGACACTAATTAGACCGTTAGTCCTCTACGGCTACGAAACTTGGACATTTCTCGTGGAGGACCAACGCACCCTTGGTGTCTTTGAACGGAAGGTGTTACGTACGGTCTATGGTGAAGAGCAGATGGAAGACGGCACGTGGAGGAGGCGCATGAACCACGAATTGTACCAGTAGCTGGGAGAACCTCCCATAGTACACACATCAAAAATCGGTCGCCTACGATGGGCTGAGCATATCGTAAGAATGTCGGACGACAACCCAGCAAAAACGATTCTCGAAAACGAACTGATGGGCACAAGAAGAAGAGGCGCGCAAAGAGCAAGGTGGATCGATCAAGTAGAAAACGACCTGCGGACTCTTCGCAGACTGTGAGGCTGGCGAGGTGCAGCCATGGACCGAATAGAATGGAAACAACACCGGTCTTGGTCTGATTGGTAAGGTAATGGTAAAGTAAGGAAACTGAAAATCTCAAATCTGAGCGGATATCTGCAGAATATGAATTCCACTAGCAATTTCGATTACTTGCTCAGAATCAAGCTTCAACTTTCCTGGAAGCTTAGCTTCAATCATCCAATTTACACCGGAAATTGTTTTGAAGGCAGTTTGTTTTAACTGACTTTCAACGAGATGATCAGTTCTGATTTTTTTTTTGGAATTTATTTTCACTAGAAATTTCCATTACAGCTGAGGGGACGTCCATAATTAAATTGTATTACTTTCCTTGAAAGGTCCAATTTGAATTTCGATTGGTGCAATTTGTGGGAAATTGTGTCCCAAATGACAATGGTAATTCAATTAAAACACTTTCTTTTTCTCACTTTTTCAATAATTTCAACCATTTTTCCGGAGCAAAATTCGCTCCATTAGCGCAAGCACCGTTCAATACAGTTCTCGTTTCCCTCACCTTCCCCCTCTCCGCTCCATTAGAAAATACCTTCACTTTCGCTCCAACGCGCACTGGCTCCAGCAATCGCACAACGCAATAAATGCTAATCGCCTGTAAATGTATGATTAATTAATAAAAACATTATGCAATCACACCTGCGCATACACGCAGGTTCGATCGCAGCCTGTGGACCTCGATGCACATAATTGTTTTCCACTGACCGCCTGCCGCCCACTCCCGGGGGACATTGCACGCCTCGGCCCGGGTAAATGGATTGGAAAACTGATGCGATGCGATGGAACTGCTGCGGAACCCTCGAGGGGAGGAAAGTGGCCGTTTGAAGTCATAAAGTTCCTTTCTAATTTTTCAACCCCGCCATCCGGGTTAGGGGGGGGGGGGTGGTTGATGCAGCCGACCTGACAAGCGCAACCAACGAACGGTGCGATCTTTCACGCGAGGATGACTTCAACGGCGACGATCGTGGGCGCCTCCGGGATGATGATGCGGGTTTGAGTGACGGGTTCTCCATTTTTGTTTAGCACCCCCGTAATGATCTCAACGAAGGGATTGTTTTTTTTTACGAAGCGTAAGATTGATGCTAATTGGTTTTAAAGTATGCAATCAATGCGGAAGGGATTGATGATGAATACAACAACTTCTATTTGACGGATTTCAGGGAGCGGACGACCGCCTGAAAAACCTGATCTCGAATGCTCCAAATTCCAACGAGAAGAACCGACCAAACCAACCGAAGACAAGAAATCACCTGCGCTTGACAAGGTGACAAAATTGCTACCCCCTTACCCAGGGGCGTCGCCCCGTCACGCAGCTTCCAATCTCTGCGCCATCGTCAGTGAGTTTGGTTGAACGCATTCTGCCACAACGCAACTGCCACCGATACCACCGGACAGCGTGTAATTATCGTTATTGCAGCGATGATAATAAAAATAACAATAATTACCGGTCGTCGTTGTGCCTGCACCGGCAAGTGGCTACAAATTCTTCTGGCTGCACACCGCGATGATGATGGCAGTCAGGCCGGGGACCACCTGTTGGTTCCGTTGGTGGACGACAGCCACACGCGGTTCTTTTCTCCTGCGTAGGATTCCGCGATATGAATGTTGTAAAATTCGGATTAACGAGATTACACTTGTCCATGCTCGGCCGGCTACAACGGTGGCCTGTGTGCTGTGCGGGATGATTGGTGTTGGCAAGCTTGTTGAGTTGATTTGCGGCAATCCAATTGCCGTTATGGACCGGGTGGATAAATTCCGGGTGGCGTTTTCCTATCTCGATAAACGGGTGGCCGTTGCAGGCTCGCGGATTTCCAAGACTTGTACAGTTGACTCGTCAGGCCATGTTCAGAGTACAGAAGTCTAATACGTAGCAAATGATTCGTCGGAACGTATCATTACGATCCTAAATCAATTGAGAAAGCTTATCTTCCAAGTAACAATTCCGTGAATTACAATCCGGTCATTTTGTGTGAGTTAAGACCTCGATATAACTTCGGATGATAATTATTTAAATCACAATCAGGTGGTTGCAACAATTTCTGAACGTTGATACCAACTTAGCGAGTGATTAAGCGGTTCGAGGAACGGTTGACCACCGATCGGAAGCCCAGAAGTGAAGGAAAAAGTATTCCGTACAACACCAAAAATCACAACCGCGTAGTTGGGGCCTTCAACGGAAATCCGAACGCCTCCGTTCGGGATGTGGCTAAGAAGCTGCACCTAAGCCGAAGTTTTGTCCAGAAGGCCAAAACTAAGGCTGGGCTTCGAACGTTCAAGGTAGAAAAGGCCCCTAATCGCGACCAGAAGCAGAACAAGTCCGCCAAAACCCGTGCCAGGAAGTTGTACCTCAACATGCTGACGAAAGTTGAATGCTGCATCATGGACGACGAAACATATGTGAAGGCCGACTTCAAACAGATCCCCGGCAACCTGTTTTTCACGGCGTTCAGCGTTCCGGAGCATGTCCGCACTCAGAAGATGTCCAAATTTGCGAAGAAATTCCTGGTTTGGCAAGCCATCTGCACGTGCGGGAAGCGGAGTGCACCTTTCGTGACCCAGGACACGATGAACGGACAGGTGTACATAAAAGAGTGCCTCCAGAAGCGGCTGCTTCCTCTCCTGAAGGCCCACAACGTCCCAACAATCTTCTGGCCGGATTTGGCCTCATGCCACTACTCCAAGGACGTGCTGAAGTGGTATGCGGACAATAAGGTCAATTTCGTGCCGAAAATGTTCAACCCTCCCAACACTCCGGAGCTCCGCCCCATCGAGAAGTACTGGGCGATTATGAAGCAGCACCTTCTTAAACGACCTAAGGTAGTGAAGACAGTCGAGGAACTGAAGAAAGTATGGGTTTACATGCAAAAAACGGTTGATTCACAGGTTGTGCAGAATCTTATGGCCGGGGTTAAGGCCAAGGTGCGGGCATTTGCGTATGGACTGTAAATAAAATACGAGTAAAATGGTAAAATGAAGTTTAATAGTTATTTCTCAATCCCTGAAAATTTGATGGCAATCGGATGAAAACTCGAATTTTGCGAATCAATTTTGTGTGTGGCAATTTCATCGTGGACACCCTTTAGTAGCAGTTTTAACGGGGATGGGACGTTTGGCATATGGATCTTTGCAGGGCTGGTAGCGAATTTATGGATAAATAATGGTGACTTTAGTGACTAAAATAATAAAAATAGTGACCAAATAGTGACCAAATAGTGACTCAAAACTGATTTCCAAATTTTAGTATTTTATACCTTTGTTGTACAAGTACCGTAAAAATGAGCTAAGTGATCACCCCGGTCTGCAAAAATTTATATAACTACGGCATAGTTTCACTTTTTGGTTTTTTTTTTTTTGTAAAGAAGCCTGTAATCAAGTGACTTTTTTGTCTCCGCGACCTCCTGCACTTGGTCTGCAGATCGTATTTGCAAAGACGGGTCTATACGCACGGTTGAAACGCCTTCCAGCATGGTCTGTGCTAGAATTACTTCTGACATATCTTGCTTCTCAATTCCGTTGTCACGTGAAGCTATTTTCACTACCTTAATCACCTGATGGTATTTGGGCTAACCTACAGCCGTTTTCTTAGTAAACAACTGGTTCCAAACAACTTCTCAATTCGGTACTCTGTACTCAAGGTCAGCACCTTGCATTTTAACAATTTCCATTCGTCAATAAGAAGATCATAGTTGATCATATCGGAAGTAACTTGGCGATTTTCACAACATATCTGGAGCTTTTACTGGATGCATCGGCTAGTGGGTTAAAGCATTGGCAATATTTTTTAAACGACTTCTGCAAACCAGTCTTTTGACGTAGGACTACGTCTTTATTTGCTATACTGGAGTAAAATTTAAAATAAAATAGCGTTACGACCGTCACGAAAATATCATTAATATCATTAATATCATTAATATCAGTCATTTCTCAAAACAATCCCAAGTAACATTGCTAACACCATCTTGCTTTATTAAGTTTTATTAAAGTTTCATGAAAGCCACTTGAAATCAATTTGGTTTTATTATGGCACCAAGAGGTGCCAATAGGTTTCATATTTTAGTCAGGTTTATGAGAACCTACACAGCTTGTTTACAACGATCTTAAAACCTTGTTTCTCAAATTCCTTTTCCTCCTATCAAAGGTTTTATTTCGACTTTATGAACTCGTAAAATGCTGTATTGAAATGCCGTTTTAGGACTCATTGATATTATCTTATTATGGTCAGTTGAAAAAGCATTTTAAAACCATTTTGCCTACAGTAAATGCATTAAACGGCAAATTGGCATTGAAGGAAGTCACCATAAGACCAAATAGTTTTATAATAGTCATTGCGAAGAAAAATTGGCTTTATGGCAAAACTGTGATTATTTTTCAATCGCCATATTGAAATATAAGAAATAATTGAAATGTGGAAAAATAAATGCATCAAATTTTCAATGGTATGCAAATAAACTGTAGATCGGAGACTTATTTCGGCATTCTTTTAGATAATCTCATCCAATTCCAAGCACTTTTCAGGAAATTCATGATTAATTTATCGAATGTATTTTTTTAAATTTGATTTATGTTGTTGTAAATTCGCATAATTTCCGAGGCGCATTAATTTTCGGCTCTTATCGCGCCAATATTCACCATAAAAATAAATGCGCATATAATTTGGAGCATAATACGCTGCAGAAAACACAATTTGTTTTGGATATTTTGTTATCAAACAAAATTTCCCGCAACACTAGACCTTTTTTTTACTGCTAAATTAATCAAAAGAGCAGAGAATCGAACAAAGCAGAACAACAAAAAACAACCTCGATTTCACAGTGAAGTTTGACAGCTGTGGCCATTTGGCCGCATTCTGGTTTTAATGGCAGCCAATAGGTTTTATGAAGGTTCTCAAGTGGTCATAACATCTTTCACTAGAACATTTTCAAAATCTTTATGTTCTTATAAAGGTTTTATTAACTTGTTTTCACAACCGTCTATAGAGTGGGCCATGTTGTACAAATTTCGGCTTTAAAGAAGCATAGAGGAGGTGTTGGTAGACAAAACAGTTTTGATTGTAGTTTTATCAACAAAGCCGGGAGAAGTGTTATACGGCTGGAATAAAACTAAAATTGTTACTTGGGACCCAAAAAAAAGGGGGAAAAAAAAACACACAAAAAAAAAAAAAAGATACACTGTCCTCCGCAAATTTTTTTCCAATCATTTTTTCTAACGGAAAACCTATGAGTTAAAGGCCTATAGACGCCCCAGAACACCCAAAATAAAAAAAATTTAAGAAAAAAAAATTAACGACTTATTAATAGTGTGAAGCGTTGTTTTAGAATATTGTACGTATGCATACAAATTATTAAATGCTCGTTGATAAATACGAAATATTTTGTAAAATATTTTGGAATCTTTTTGGGAGGTCCTAGGCCATCCAAAATGTACATGAGTTCAAAAATTCAGATCCACAGTTGTAAAAATAGCTTTTCGGGCTATATAATGTTACGATATGTATTCAAACCAAGACCAAATAAGAATCCGGTGTGGTATACTAAGAAAATTATAAATTTCAAAAATAGGAAGCAAAAAGCGCACAAAGCTTATAAAAAATATAAAAATGATATGAACCTCACAATATATTTAACTATTTTTGATCAACTGAATTTAGAGATGAAGATCGCACATGAGGAGTATAATAGAAAAACTGAAACTAATATCAAATCAGACCCGAAATCGTTTTTCAGCCTTGTTAAAGATAAGAAGAAATTAAGAAATGTTCCAACAAAAATGCAATTCAACGACAAAGACGGTAAAAATCCAACCGGAATCAGTAACTTATTTACTGATTTTTTTCAAGATGTTTACACAACTCGTGACGACAAGGCTCGAGAAAAAGCAGTGTATCGAAAATAAGCTATCCACAAACTTTCTTTCAAATTATGTTAAAAACCGATATTTTATTCATACAAAAAAATGGATCCTTTATTGTACGAGGTTAAACTTGAACAAAATGAAGACCGGATGAAATTTAAGTTATTCCTTCACGAATTTTCGAACTTTGGATCGAATGCTCTTCATCAAGTTCCGGACAAGTGTTGCATCGCATTTTTTGGACGCTTGAGCCCAAACTCGTAAAATGTTATCTCTACCAAGCAACATGGCTTTATGAAAGGACGCTCTACTAAAGACTGTATTCGATGAAATTTGGACACACGCAATTGTTCGCAACTTTTTAGCGTGTGGGTAAAAATTATTGAAATTTTAACTGAATGTATTTCATTGTGTTGTGTCAATTGTGTAATGAGTTTCGTGAAAATCGGTCGAGTGATTTCAGCGATGGCTTCGAATGAAGAAATAGTGCGCCAACAAATTTTGGGCACTCACTTCGAAAACCCAAACGCTTCTCATCGATGGATCGGAAAACAGCTCGGAATCGCACATTCAATCGTATCTCATGTGATCAAAACGTTCAAGGACCGTAAGACAACCAAGCGGAAAAATGGTAGTGGCAAAAAACGTGGCACATCAAATCCGGAGAAGGCCAGGATGGTATTGAACCAATTTAAGCGTTATCCCAACATTTCGATCAGGGATGTTGCGAAAAAGGCGAAAGTTTCAGTTTGTTTTGTGCAGAAAACAATGAAACGTTCTGGATTACATATGTACAAGGTCCAGAAGGCACCGAACCGGAGCGATAAACAGAACTCGGTGGCCAAAACTCGTGCAAGAAAACTGTACAGGGAGTGGCTCACAAAATCGTTCTGCATTGTGATGGACGAAGATGGCAAGCGATCTGCGGATGTGGATAAAAGGGGTCAGCCCTTCATCACCTCTGGGACCGTCAACGGACAAATCTACAAGGACGAATGCCTCCAAAAACGACTTCTGCCCTTCTTGAGATCTCACGATGGCCCGACACTGTTTTGGCCGGATTTGGCATCTTGCCACTATGCCCGGCCCGTCTTAGACTGGTACAAAGATAATAATGTAGTTTTTGTACCAAAAGAAGTCAACCCTCCAAACACTCCGGAACTTCACCCAATTGAAAAATTTTGGGCAATCATGAAGGCAAAGCTCGTTAAAACTCCAAAACTGATAGAAAATGAACTTGAACTAAAGAAAGTGTGGTTAAAAGTAAGTAAGCAAGTCGGTCCTATCATTGCCCAAAATTTGATGAAAGGGGTCAAGGCAAAGGTGCGGGCATTT
Source organism: Aedes koreicus (assembly GCA_024533555.2). NCBI lineage: Eukaryota > Metazoa > Arthropoda > Insecta > Diptera > Culicidae > Aedes > Aedes koreicus. The sequence goes on along the minus strand of JAHHFK020004755.1, from coordinate 84,624 downwards.
GGGTTGGGAGAAGAGGTTCAATAAACCAATGATGTCAAAACTTAACCATTTAGTAGTACTTTGTTTCCAGAAAGTTTGAAAAGAATCGGGCCCAAGGAAAATTTTCGGTGACCTATTTTGTGTGTCCAAATTTCATCGAATACAGTCTTTACTACAAACTTGCTAAATTTTGTAAATTTTTCAATAAATGCAATGGATGAAGGTAATTATGTTGAAACCTTATACACTGACTTTAGCAAAGCTTTTGATAGAGTCGATATTCCTTTGTTGCTGAAGTCTTTTAAAGAGAAGTTGATAATTTTCATATTTGGTGTACAAAAAGCTTGCTAGAGATTAACGTAAAAAAGTGCATCTCAGTCTCACTCACTAAAAAGCACAATGTAAGGCAAGACACCATCACTATAGGTCAACAAACTGTTGAAAGATGCAATCAAGTTAGAGATTTGGGAGTCATACTTGATTCCGAGCTCACTTTTGTAGAACACTACAACAATATAATTTACAAGGCAACTAATATGCTCGGGTTCATCAAGAGGTTTAGTTTTCATTTCAATGATCCCTATACAATAAAAACATTGTATGTTACATATGTTAGGTCCCTTCTTGAGTACTGCAGCGTGGTTTGGGATCCATATCAGAATACACATAAAAACCGTATTGAGTCAGTTCAGAAACAGTTTTTATTGTATGCTTTGCGTAAGTTAGGATGGAACTCTTTTCGGTTACCTTCTTATGAATCTCGATGTATGTTAAGATGGTCTTGAAAAACGACGTGAGTTTGCAATTCTATCATTTATAAACGATGTTATTGGGCAAAGAATAAATGACGCAGACATTTTAGAGAAGCTCAACTTCTACGCTCCCACCCGTTACTTAAGAAACAGGAATTTATTCTACATAAATAATCAAAGAACTAACTATGCCCAAAACGGACCCATAAATAAGATGATGTCTTGCTATAACAAATACTGCACCACTATTTATATAACAATGAATAAGAATCAAATAAAAAAAGTATTTTACTCAGAATATCTGTAAGAGTAGAATTAAGGCAAGAATGTAAAACCGGTCTACAAATATCATTGACGACAAATAAAACAAAACAAAACAAAACATATTGAATGAACCTTTTGAAGGTCAACAGTCATTATTTGATAACTTTGTGACATTCTAGGTCATCCAAACTGTCCTTGAGTACAGAACTTAGGATCTACAGTAGTAACTATAGATTTTTGGCTGTACAAAGTTACGCTACGCATTCAAGTATGTTCAGTGAATATTTTCGAATGTAACAAAAAAGCAGCATGAGATAAACAGGGATAATCTAGGTCATCCAAACTGACCTTAAGTTCAAAACATAAGATCTACAGTTGTAACAGTAGTCTTTTGAGCTATATATCGTGACCATATATATTCAAACATATTCAATGAATCTTTTGGAAGGTCAACAGTCATTATTTTATAACTTTGACTTCGAACTTTATAACGTCCTGGAGTTCAGAACTTGAAATCTACGGTAGTAACAGAAGTATTTTACATATACATAGTTACGTTCCATATTATGAATATTTTTTAATGTAAAAATACTCAAGCAGATAATTTTGGGATGGTCTAGGACAACCAAACTGTCTTGGCATTCAGAATTTAAGATTGTACAGTTGTGACAGTAAATTTTAGGCAAAACAAATTGAAAATATACTTCAAATTGTTCAAATTACAAAGCAATATGACATGTTCTAGGTCATCCAAACTATCCTTGACATTAGAACATAGGACCTACAGTTGTAACAAAAGCTCTAAGTTATCCAAACTTTCCTGGAATTCAAAACATAAAATCTACAGCTGTAGATTTTAAGTTTTGAATTGAACTTAAAATCTACAACTTTTTGGACTAAACAAAGTAACAATATGTATTTGACTAAATTAAGTGAGTCTTTTGGAAGGTCAACCGGTATGATGAGATATTTTGGGATGTTTTAGGCCATCAAAACTGCTCTTGAGTTCAGAATTTAGGATTTATAGTCGTAAAGTTATAATCTATGAAAAGGTGACGAAATGCATTCAAACACATTCAGTGAAGCTTCTGTAAGCTCACCAGTCATTATCAGATTATCTCGGGATGTTCAAGTTTATAAAAACTGACCTGAAGTTTAGAATTTTAAGATATACGGTAGTAACCGTAGCTTTTGGGCTATACAATGCTACGATAAATATTCAAACATATTCAATGAATATTCTGAAACGTCCACAGACATCATAGGATAACCTTGTTAATTTCAAGTCATTCAAACAGTCCTTCAAAACTTTACGTCTACAATTGTAACAATAGCTTTCTGGGCTATACAAAGTTAAGTTAGTTTGTTTGGCATAGAATATCCCCAGATTATCTCATAATGTCAGTTGATCTTCCAGGACATTCATTGAATATGTTTGAACACACATCATAACATTGTATAGCGGATAAAGCTACTGTTACAACTGTAGACCTTAAGTTCTGAACTCTTGGGCAGTTTGAACGACCCAGCACATCTCAAAAAAATAGTTCCTACTTTTTTTCAATCAATTGCTTGCATAAATTAGGCCTGAAAGGGTTAATTCAAAAGACATTGCAAACATTGAATAAAGATTGATTAAAGATAGGATCAGATTTGGATTCGATGCGGATTGGCTTTGTATTGGATTTTAATTGGATGTTGAGTGGATTTGGATTATGTTTTTATCGGATTTGGATTGGATTTAAATTTGATTTAGATTGGATGTGGACAGGATTTTGATTGGTTTTTTTTTTGTTATTTGTTATAGATTTTAAGTAGATTTTGAAAAGATTTGGATTTAATTTAAATTTGACATTGGATTTCAACAAGACTAAGATTAAAAATTGATCTGGAATTTGATTCGATAGGAATTGGATGTAAAATAACTCTTGGATTACAGCCAAATTTGGATTTAAATTCGATAAGGAATAAGTTTCGACTGAAAGTTGACTTGATTTGAATATGGATTTGGATGGGATTCGGATTGATTGGGATTTGATTTGAATTGAATCTTGAGTTACAACTGGGTTTTGAGTTGGTTTGGATTTTGATTGAAATTGAATTCCATTTCCGCTGAATTTTGATTGGTTCCAAGGTTTGAATTGCATTTGTGTTGGATAAGAATTGATTTTGGGCTGAATTGGCATTTGATTTGAAGTGAATTTGCGTTGGATTGGATTGTATTAGAGTGGATTTGGATTGGATGTGGATTCGATCGCATTTGATAGGATTTGAATTTATGTAAAATGGACTTTCATTTGGACTGGATTAACCTGGATTTGATCTTAAATCTCTGTATTGGATTTGAAATGAATTTGAATTGAATATCAAGATTGGATTTTGATTGAACTTTAATTGGATATTGGATTGCAACTGGATATTGATTCAATGTTGACTAAAAATTGAGTTCATTTGGATTAAAATTGGAATGGATTTGAATTTTAATTCGATACGGATTGGCATGGGATTGAATTTTAATTGGATTTGGTATGGCTTTGAACTGATTTGAACTGGATTTTGGATTATAACTTCAAAAGATTTGTATTCCATGCGGGACGAATTTGGACTAGAAATTGACCACTTTGGATAGAATGTATGTTTGATTAGAATCAAATTTGAATAGGATTTATAAGGAGTTCAAATTGGAGTTAAATTTCATTTGACTGGCTAATGATTTGTGTTGGGTTGAATTTTGAGTGGTTTAGGAGTGAATTCAAATTGCATTTGGAATTTTGATTTGGTCGTCTATTTCTTTATTTATGTGACCTATTTCAGTCTATTTTCCTTTATTTATGTGGATTTCAGCCTTGAGCTGGTTCACCAGCGGAGAGAGACACATCCACCCTAGACATCGGAAACAGTAGAAATAAATAATTACAACATCATATACAAAAAAATAGTAGTACAGGTTGTTTCTTGAATAATATTTCAAATGAAACAACAATGAAAATTTGTCACGCACCCCCGGCCAGTATCACACCCAACGTGAATGCCTTTATATAAATGTTATATAAACTGCGAGGCAAGATCTTAAGTTCTCTCTCTTAATAATTCATCTGAGAGGGTAGCTCAAATAATTCCCCTCGACTCTTCATTCTGCACAAGTAAGCGACATGAATCGGCGATGACGATAAAAAACCAGCAGGTAGAAAAAACAATTAATAATACTAATTCGTAAAAAAATAAATGTGATTTCGAATTTAGTTCTTACCAACAGTAATGTAAATTTTTTAGATTGTAAGAGCCCTTCCAGCAATTGCATCTGAATTGATGTAGTTCCAAAGTTCGATGTCTTTCGATCCAATGCTCATCCATCTAAATGTAGGCTTGGTCAAAGAGCACCGCCCAGGTCGCCGGCGCTAAGTACCATCCCGCGCACCTCACCTCCAAAGGCGGCAACGACATCTCTCCGAGAATAAGAAGAGAGAGAAAGAAAACGAAAGCAAAAACCTCAAGTGCCATCCGACATACATAATGTATTTTTATTGCAATTAAATTGAAATTCATTAAATGTTATGACTACGCATCGTTATAATAACGACGCCAAGAGCTTCCCTTTCTTGTTTTTTTTTTCTTCTTTTTTTCCTTTTGCAAATATGATGACTACTGCACTGAGCACTTTTGCTCCAGCTCAAGCCGGCAATAATAAGCCCAGATCCGAGCCCGAGAGATGCCGCGCCGTCGGCTGTCGACTTCATCTGGTTGGGAGGCCCTTGATTACCACTCTGTCATCGGACCACGGCGAGGAACCGAAATCAGCAAATCAGGGAACTGAACCGCTGAAAGTGGATTACCATCGCCGTCGTCATCTTATAATCATAACAATAAAAGTGCGACAGTGAACGACTGCGGACTCTTTTCTTGATAAGGTTGCATGGTCCCGATCCGGGTGCCCGAGAAATAAAAGTGCATTCGTTTGAAATCGTTCCCGGATTGCGAGGAACCTTTTTACTCGGGTGTCCAAAAAGCAAAAAAAGTGTCATTAGAGTGCGGCCAGCGATGACTAATGATAAGGTTGTTCCTTGTTTCTTGTAGCCTCAGTGGCCCAACAGACGCGAAATGTCTGTCATTTTATGAGTTTCGAAAGAAGGGGTGTTTGAAAAATTGCATCGGTTTTACCTTTAATCGGGCAGCGTATCTTGTGCAATACGGGTGGCGGTAGGCTCCCTTATCGGTCATTAGGCGTCCTCACCTGAAAGTAATGATAGAAAATGAAATATTACCACGTTATCAAATCATCGCGCAGCTACGAGCTGCGAACAACGCACCGAAATTGCATTTCTGGAGATAACCGATTGCATGCGAATACATTTCGACCTTGAATAGTATCACCCCACACACACACGCACACACACACACGCACGCTTGGACGGCGACAAACTCTTTTTTTTTCGTTTATCTCACTTCGCTTTTCGCACACGAGGGTGGTGGGCGCACACACAATCGCAAATTGTGACAGTGCAGTTCGCACGGTGCATCGACCTTTTTGGGGACAAACCCCCTCCGGTAACACCAGCTCCTCTGTGGAGTCGTCGTTCGGTAGTGAATATTCTCAAATACACGGTTCCTTCCCGTTGTTTTTTTGTTTTACGGTCGATGAATAAACAAACCGTGACGTGAGCAGGGGGTTTGAAGAGGGGGTTATTTGTGGAAATTTCCTGATCACTCCTCCTATTTTGGAAACAATGACCAGATATCCTCTACATAGATAAATAAGTTGTTTGATTGTGAATGGATTGCAGACTAAAGACTAAACTGTGGGATCCAGTAAATCCTGAAGTGATGAGGTTTTTTCTAGAGTAACAATTTGGATTTTATTAGGGTTTTGAAGATTTGATTTAGACTTGAAGAATTCTTTAAATCCTTGATAAAACGTGAAATGTTGCGTAGTTTGCTCCATGGGATAGTTGCATGGGTGAGAGGTTCAATTAAATTAAGGTGTCGCCACATGGCGGCTATTTCTAGTATGTAGTGCTCTATATGCTAGAAAACTATGTAATAGTTCAGAGGAACTATGTAGTGATAGCTCAAAGTTATGACTTGCAAGCGATAGTTTTACGCTATGATGTAGAGCCGTGCCCGTTGTCGTCTGTTCACTCTAGTGATAGTTTTTACATTATAGAAGTAGGCTATGAACTGTTCCATCCGGACGGAATTGTTCATAATTCGTTGGTCAACGTTTTTTGACAGTTCGTTTGAATTTTTTGCTAGTTTGTGTTTTCGCGGTATTTTTAATGCAAAAATGGACCGGGAAAAGAAATTCCACGAGTGTATTATTCTGCTTTGCAATTCCTCATCCGAAGAAAATCTAGACCAGAGGTTTTTGATACCTAGCTAAGTACTTAGTTTTTTTCTGGATGATAACGTTGAGAGGCAGATTACGATTTCACCAGTTCCGATGTTCAACTTTTAATCTTGATCCTTGACTCCAATCACTTGTTTTGAAACTTGAAAAATCGAGTGGGTCGAAACCAAAACAGGCAGTGCGCAATTTGAGGTGTAAAAAGTCATCATATGATGAGATGGCCGGCATGAACACTAACCATAACATAACGCTATCAAAAATGGTTTATCTTCCACCTCCTTACGTCACCTGTAATGGTTAAGCAACTTTATACAAACGACTGTATGATAAAGTTTTAATTTTGTGTCGCATGGTTTCTCAAACCTGGATGTTAAAAACAATGGGTTGTTAAGAACCATTACCATTCAAACTTTTAGATTTCTCCATATTGTTTCAGAATGAAAACAACAGTAGAACCTTATAAACTGTGATTCAAATTTAAACATTATAGATTACAATTTGTGAATGTTTTGGTAGAGTTTTTCTTAGTTAGTGAAGCTTGAAAATAGTTATAATTTAAAATAATAACCTTATTTATTATAATTTGGATATACTTTTTAAAAATATATTAAAGTATTCTTTGTATGATGTATTGTTATTTTACCCATAGAAAGCGTGTTCAAGATTCTGATCCTAATCCATTATTTTCATTCGTTATCGGAATCGGAACAATTGATGGTTTGTAGAAACCAAAACACTTTTTAGTTTTCATACAACTTTATCATTTAGATTCCAAACCCAACCCCAACCAAAACAAAATTATGATTATATAATTTTTATTTAAATTAAAAAAAAAAAAAAAAAAAAAAAAACCCCCCCCAAACACAAACCCACAAAAAAAAAAAAATAAAAAAAAAAAAAAGTTTTTTTTTTATTTAAATTATTTTATTTAAAATAAAAAAAAAAAAAAAAAAAAACAAAACTACATAAACATTTATAAAAAATTTTTCTTTAACTTTTGCCCCCCCTTTTTTTTTCACTCCCCCCCCCCAACCTTCCCCCGGTGCCCTCCCCAATTCCGAACCAGAAACCCCCCAAAAAAAAAATCTTTGGACGGGTAACCCCCCCCCCCAAACTTTTTGGGGTTTCCCTTGACCATTGACCAGTATGTTTCAATCGGGCGGAGCTGTGGACAATTTGGTGGATGGCAATCCTTGGGAACGTAAATAACGTTATTTTGCACATAGGGTAGGGAACGGCTTAATCAGGGGTCACTATTTTAATCAGTTGTTAGGAAATAGGTCTATAACTCCTACATTTTCCAAATTATTTCATTTTGAATGATACGATCATAAGCTTTATCTATTGGGCCAATGATTCGATGTATGAATCATGATTGATTGCCAATTTATTACTGTCATTTTGAAGATTTAAAATACATCATCTAGAAACCATCAGTTTCTGACCAGCTGAAGAAGTTCGCTCAAATGTTGCCATTGTGTATTTTGCATTTGCATCGCGTGTACCGGAGAGCAACTATGGAACTCCCACAACAAGGCTTGTTGCCAGAATGTTATGTTGAACATTGAGTTAAATTTATTACATATTTAGATAATCTGAAATCGCTATTTATTTCATGTTTCTTCCAGTCATTGGAGGTTGATCTATGCTTATGATTATATTGTCCATCATCTGACACTATCATTTGCAATAAAAAATATGTTTTGGAGCTGTCCAATAGTACCCAACGATAAATAATGCTTCGCTGTTGAGCTGCAGCTATGGCATCACTGTTTCTTTTGAGAGAGCCCATGTTTCCTCTCTTCTTTGTTAACCATAGATATAGCGCACCGGTAATGTAACGTGAAGCCTGCTGTCTCTTGCATTTGTTTGTTTTTAAACGAAGCATCCCGTTTGTCGTCACAGTCGCTTTGGCTAACATTTGCGTGAGAGTAAATGAAATAAGAAATACACATTGCCAATCTAAAGATCAATGACAAACTAAAAATTTGGTCGTGTACGTCTGTCTCATAACCTGCTAGGAGACGAGTTTGTGGTTGTAGCAATCGACATGTTTTGGTTGATTGTTTTTGAGAGCGGATGGGTAAAACGAAGGAGCGGGTTGAGGAAATTGACGTTTGCAGCAAATCGTGAACTGGCCTATTTCATTTTCCTTCGCACACATGCACAGAATCGCACTCATACAATATTGTTAGTTTATGTATTGAGGAGTTGAAGAAAACATTTTTTTAATCGGAAAGCAATCCGCATGCGTTTAAGAAGTCCCTGCAATTGGGAACTTTATTCCATGGCTATGAAATTTTCTGAGCCTAATTCTCGTTGCTGAAGGTATGTTCCGATAGACCAGACGTAAGCAGAGGGATTAATGTCTAAATATTGGCAGTTCTAATTATAGATTACATACAGCTTCATCAAATGTCTCAGAGGCTGACTAAACTGCTTAAAACCCGTCCCGTACCCTACAGAGTTTATTTTTTGCACCAAGAGCCCCCCCAAACCGGGCAAAACAACGAATAAGTCACAATTTTTCCCCCAAAAAGTTAAGGCCCCTTTTTTGGGAATTTTCCCCCCGAAAATCTCCGTCTGTACCTTTTCTTGTTTTAAAAAAAAAAAAATTTTCCCCCCAGAGAGATTTTTTTTTCCCCACCACAATTTTTTTCCCCCCCCAACACAACCAAAGGGTTTTTTTGAGAAGTTTTTTAAAAAATTTTCTGGGGGGTTTTTTTTCCCTTTTTTTTTTTTTTCCCTTAGGATTTTGGGTTGTTTGAGCTAAGAAAGAACCCAACCCCACCTTAGACTTCGTTTTTTGCTCAAAACCGGTTGACATTTGCACTTTTTTCGTAACTGTCCGTGTTGACACCTACGGATTTGCCTGAAAAGCAGCAAGGACTATTTTCTCCTTTCTTCTGTTGCTTTGTCTACGTTCACCACCACTTCCAACTTTCCTTTCGACAGTAAGACCCACTTTATAACGTTTGATCACACCTGCAACGGTTGATTTTGGCACATTTAACGATTTTGCGATGGGATTTTCCAAATATTTCTGCAAGATAGATTTCCTGCGTGCTAGTTCAGACGGCGCCATCTTGAATACAGAATGCGCTTTTGTAAACAATGTGTGTGATTCACGTTTGTCAATGTATTGGCTATGTGCAAAACAAGTTTCATTCCATTTCGTTGTGATTTGACTAAGAATCAGAATAAATGCTTTGTCCGGATTTTGGTATGAACGGTCTTTATCAGGAGTTTAACCACATCAGATAATAGTTAGATTTTAACCCGAACGTTATGAAATATTGATCATAATTATTTTCAATGCACGTTGTTAGGGCCTGTTCATAAACCACGTAGACTTATTGTTGAAAATCTCAGAACCCCCCTCCCCCCTCGTAGACTTTTCTCCATACATTTTTTTTTTCAAATTTTTTATGGAGCGTAGACTCTGGCCAAACCTCTCCTCCTTCCCCCAAAAAAAGTCTGCGTGGTTTATGAATAGCCCCTTAGATGTTCGAGCACTACACTCTTAGAAAAAATCATGTAAATTAAAATCTTCTTGGATGCACATAAAAGGAGCGGCCCGTAGGGCAGAAATTTATATTAGTGTCAAGCCCGGTCGTTGGCCATCGCCAAAAAATATGTGAAGGGTGTTAGAAGTTGTCGCCATGCTTAGATTGATGAATGTCATAAGCAAATGAACTCGTGCAACGCTGCGTTTTTATTTTAACTTTAATTTGCAAGCATTACAATAACGTGCAATGATATTCAATCTGTTAAATATTTTATTGAGGGTGGAGCACTCTTTTTAAAATCTATCACGGAAGAGAACAGATTTTAACTTGAACCTTGTTGTAATGGCCCCCCGCCCAAAAATTTTTTATTTTTTTATAAAAAACAAACACAAAAAACTTAAAAATTTCACTTTTTAAATCCCCACTACCAATTCTGTTTTTTTTTTTTTAACCACACGGATTTACCCACTTAAAGTAAAAAAAAAATATAAAAAAGATAAAAAAATAAAAAACCCCAAAAGTGTTTTTGTGTGTGAAAGTATTTTTTTTTTCGGGATTAAAAAACAATTTAAAAAAAAAAAAAAAAAAAAAAATTTTAAAATTTTAAGTTTTTAAAAATTAAAGAAAACAAAGGATTACACAAAACGAAATATTTATTTTTTTAAAGATTGTATTTTGAGTATATCCTGATGTTCTTATAAGATCCATAGCATGTTTTAACCATAACTAATCCTACACGAACATTTTTAACGGAGGACTATGTTTCTCTTCACTATACCGGGTGTCAATTCAAAATTTAAAAAAAAAAGAGCGTTACGCAAAAGTGAAAGGTTTTTGAACGCTAATAACTTTCGTTTGACTGAACAAAATGACTTTATTTATACACCATTTGATCTGGAAAACTAACAAATGTTTTTGATAAAAATTTCAACTAAGTGCTGTTTGTGGAAGTAGCTCAACTTTTTACATAAATATGATCAACTATTGCTCCCTCACAACTCTACATATGAAAAAATGGGTTTCCTTTTTTTGGTTTTCCAAAACGGGTGACAAATGTTTCAAATTGTCTTCTTCTTTTTATTTCATAAGTTTTCATTCTATGGCAAATACAGCTATAGCCCCCCTTTCAGCTGCAAATTTATTGTGCTTTGTTGCCGGTGTCTGGTTTCATAACTGAAGCCCGTCCTCTCTTATGAAATTTGCTTCGTACTGCATTTTCGTGCCTCTTTTCTTTGTAGGCAATGCTATCAACGCCCGTATAAAGCACACGATTCGAACTAAAATGATTTCATAGGGATATTCAAGTTCGATTGAACAGCACGTACGGTTGTGTTTTTCACTCTCTTGTTACAAAGAGATTTCTATCTCGTCCGTTTTCTCGCGATTGCGCGTCTGGCTTGCAAATTATCGCCTGTGTTTGCTGATCTACAAGCCAGAAGGAAGCGCTGCAAAGGTTTTCAAGTTTCCCCGCTGGACATATTGCCGTGGCACAACCATTGCATATTATCAAAAATAGTACATTTTGGATTGTTTAAGGCATTAAGTCAAGAGTGGTAAATTCGACAGAGATATTTCACTAAGCCCGAACTGACAACCGTAAGCAATGGCTCAGTATGTAGAAAATTTCATAGGAAGGGATACACCAACGCGGTCCTACGTTAATCTTGCGGTTATATCCCTGATATGACCCACCTCTAATTTTTTTATGAATCTTCAAACCAAACAATCAATTATCAATTAATCAATAAAAACCAATCCCGAATGATTAATGATGTAGTAATCATAGTAACTAAACTTTGAATATCGTTGAAACCATATTCGTAATCATTATCATTTATTAGGGGGCGCTTCTCTCGAACTGCGTCGAAATCGTGTCCGAACCCACGGAACATAAAAAACCAAAAATTCAGGCCACTATTCTGGGTAAATCGACAAACTCGTTGCTGGAGACGTTATGGACTGAAGACTGCCTTGTATAGCAAATATGCGATGGTTCTATGGAACATGAATAACAAATTTGAGCAGGCCTTGAAGAGAAAATAATTTTCAGAATGTCTCAAGAGCAGCTGGTCCTCCTCGCGTCAGATGAGCCATACAAGTTGCCCACAATCGGAGTCGAAACAGGCATCTCAGGAGCCAAAGATCCTGCATCAGATTCCTCAACAGCAATCGGCAAATACCCCAACATCACTAATCCTTCCTTTTGCTCTTATGTTGACATACGGAAACTTGTATTCAGCATCCACCATAGCCATTAGAATGATGCTGAACTGCTTTTTCTAATTTAAATAATCACCGACGCTCTTTGCAGAGACTTTTGTACTAACGTGCTTTCCATCTAACGCTCCTACACAATTGGAAAATTGCCATTTTTCTTGAAAGTCACGTGAAATTTACAGCCACTCCTCTTCTGAATAATATACGAATTTTAAATAAACCTGTCATTTCAATTTCATTTAATTTTTGCTGCTCTAAGAACCGGTACATACGAATAATTTGAAACCTCAAAGCAATGAATTTAACCGATTACCCTGAACTTCTCTGGAGAACTTCCAAGAAGTTCTCTGAAGAACTTCCCCGAAGATCTCTGAAGAACTTTCCTGAACTTCTATAAAGAACTTCCCTAAATTTCAATGAATAAGTTCCCTGAAGTTCCCTACAAAAACCATTTTTTTGCGCTTACTTTTTTGCCAAATTTGCCAACAAAGTTGTCTCCAGATGGTTTTTAGATCTTAAAAAGAGGTAACTTTTGACCTATAAATCTTGTCGAGGTATTTTACCGTGAGCGAGTTATTTACGATTTTTTTATAAAATTACGCTCATATCAAATGTGTTCCTTCCAAATGCAGTTGAGAAATATTTCTTATGTCTACTCCAACCAGAGAGATCAACATTTGAAAAAGTCCTATATTTTTACAAAAACAATAATTATTTTTGTTTGACATACGAGTGCGACGATTTCAGTATATCAAAAGTTGCATCTTCTATTGTTCTAGAATTAATGGGAAAAGTGATTTTTAGAAGGACACCCTAAGCTACGTAGGAAAAATTGCTCTAATTCGGTCATTTCAACAACTACAGAAACATTTGTTCAATCAAAGTTGTGTTAAAAAATTACGCAGTGAAATACAAACGCATAAGTCCTAGAGCGCGACCTATTTCGATCTACTCATTCAAGGCTAACAGTCACTTAAAGACCTGAAAAACTTACCGATTCGTTAGAGAAAATTATTCGGACGACATCGAACGTGAGGTTTTTTGATGTATTTTTTTTAAGTATTGGCACCTAATTTTAAGCTGCCGAAAAGCTCGCATCATCTTTAATAAATTAAGGGGAAAATGAATAAAATGAAGTGAGTTTTAAAAGGCTTCAATGCACCAGCCCGCTACTGCTGACGCCTCTGAATAATGCGCGTGTGTTTCACTTACTTTCCCACACATCGCGTCGATAACATACGAGAGACGAAACAAACCCGAACGCATATCGTGCTCGCTTGATGCATGCGACGACATTTTCATTGCCTTTAATAACCGAACCCCCTCGTGGCAAATATTTACTTTTCACCCTTTGTGCCAAATTTTTCGAAAATGAAAACACGCATTCATCACGGAAAATTTTATGGCACCGAATCTGCTCGCCACGAATGAGTGCACTGAAAATTTGACCGTTTGTGTGACACATTGCGTCATTGCATCACGCCAGAAAAAAAAACCAACGTTCTAAACTTGCGGTGTACGTGATTTAGGTGATCGTAAAATGCGTTAATGAAAAATGGGTTGTTTGTGTGCGAGCCGATCCACCGTTCAAGGTCATAACGGATGGGGCAATAGATGAATGCAAATTTGTCCTCCTGAAAGGCCGGAATGATTTCATCATCGAACTAAGAAACGGAGAATCCTATAATCCTCGGTTGGATATTTTTGCAGTTGATTAGATTAAAATGCTGCACTTGAGACGGCCGCGGACAGACAGACACTCGGACGCAGGTCTACGGCGATGGATGATGGAGGGATGCAACTCTGCGCGATCTTAATCCACACTAAGATAACAAAGTGCTGATCGTGCGCTTTCGTGTGCAGTGCATGCAGGCTGACGCACAGGAGGCGGATTATGGGTCAAGCCTCGGACGATGATGGTGGTTCGCGTTGAATCAGTTTTCAATCATAAATGTGTCTTGCTTTTCTAAACAACGGAATCGTATCAGAGAGGGTAAGTGCAATGGCCCTTTCCCACCGACTAATCCGAAGCCGGAATCAGCTGTTTGCTTGGCGAGAGGAGTGAGAGGGCTGTTTACTGTTTACAACAAAGTTGCTCTGTTTGCCGTTCACAAGTACTTGCTTATTGGATAGGTAGGTATACCGACTTGCAATCACTATTTGGATTAAGTTAACAATTTTAAGGAACAGTAAACAGACTCTCATTTGTGGGTTACATGTCCGTGTCACAAACTGTTGCTAGTTCTGGCACATTTGAGCGTTGGATCGTGGGAAATCCCAACAGGATTTGGAATCGATATTGCGTGAAATTTTACAATGACTTGCACTTTTTGGGGATGATAATTCAGCTGATGATTCCTAGTGTTGACGAGATACTTCAGCAATCCCTGGCTGGGTCTGAATTAAATAATTTATGTTTCGATGAAAATTAACTTTTAAAAGTAAGATGTTTGTATAACAGACATGAGTGTAGATGCCAAACGAAGAAGAAAATGAAAAATCCAAATCCGAAGTTGAATTGCAACGAAAGGATGCAATTGGTGAGACCATTCCAATTGTAGAAAATATGTTGAAATTCAATTCAATGCACAACTATTTCTTTCAACTACTGACGGTTTTTCATTTTGTAAGGAGATCTAAAAGTTCAGTGATGTGTGACTGCTTGTTCAATGAATAGGTAGAAATTACCGACGCCACACCACTGTTACGAATTTTTGGTAATTTCTTTGCTCCGTTTGGATTCCATTTCACACGAGAGCTGTGACGTATAAGGATGGCTATTTACTTGGATTAAGACTCTGACCGATAATATGGATGTAACAAAACCAGTTGGTCTTCAAATTTGGAACTTCAGTAATCAGTCAGCTCTTTGTTAATCCTCGTTCCAAACGACTAAAAGACCTGTATAAACATGATCACGACGCCACTATCTAGATAGACACACTTATTGACTTTATCACAGTTTGAAAATCATAAATCTCGCGTAAAGCGAGAAAAAGGCTAATAATTCAAGATAGAATCAGCACCAGGGTGAATAAGGCTTTTTCGATTTCTCTTCATCGTCCTTTCCTTTTTTTAAATAATGTGACTATTTGTTTCACCTGACACCTGTACCTAGAAACACAGATAAAAAGAAACATTGAATTTTCTGCGTTATCTAATGCACATAAAGGGAAGCCTGGATTTGGAAGAAAATAATGGGATATTTCATGTAAATTTAAAACAGATAACGCCTGAATCTAACCTGTTGTATGAAAGATTGCAAACATTGTTGTATGGCGCATGAAAGATCGCAAACAATTTCGCTGTTTACGCCTTCTTTGGCTTGGAATTGAACGACGGGAAATTTTACGCGCCTGTGAAAATTAATTATTTTTTTCTGTGTAGCGATGGAAACTTTCGTCCTGAGGTGATAAAAATGCAAACCTCAAACCTGCTTATTTTCACCTTTTTTTTAAAAGCGCCGAATAGCCGATGAAGAGAAGTCGATTAAGTCTAGTACTAAAGCTCGAGTCACTTCATATCTGGACGCATGAAATCAGCTCTCTCTCGGATTGCTTTGATAAAATAAATCAGTTGAGCTGTCAAAATAAGGGTTTTCTATTACACCTTCAGGAAACAAATATCAACTGTCTTATTCCGTTTTGGTTTTGATGAAATGACGACCTCTTATTTCATATATCACGCATCATCTTTTGGACACTCTGTTCGTTAAATTGAGCGGCCATTTCATACCACCATCTCTTCATCTCTGTTTCAGTATGTTTCAGCTTCCACTTAACAATTGCCCAATATTTCTCAATGGAGTAAAATTGAGGACGATTGGATGGGTTTTGGTTCTTTTCGAGGAAATTGATCCTGAAGTGGCAGTTAGCCAAATCGGGCCATAACTTTACATGGTCTTCGTGTGCCTTGATGAACAGTAGAATGCGTTTTTCAGGCTTCAGAGCTTCGAGTTCGTAGACTCATTTGTAACGAAAACTTGAGTTTCATGTCGACAACAAAAAATAACTTGTCAAATCATAAATTTTCTAGCGATCAGGAAAAAAAAGAATTTGCCGCGGACATCTCTCCGAGCCGTGAACAAATACAACTTGGGCCGGGAAGCTACTCAAAGTAAATCTTTACTTACGTTTCGTCGTCCACCAGTATGCATCCCGGGTAACTCGTGAATGCTTATCTATATTACTTCCGAGCGCAAAAAAAAACGTTATAAAACTTTTACCACTGAAGAGGAATAGGTTCCCAAAACATCTGATGTCGAAATATTTGAGAACCGACCACTAGGAGCGCTAGAAAAAAATAAGCAGTGCGTCCAGATTTTAAGTGAATCGAGCTTTACTTAGGTTTCGCTGACTTACGGAACTTTGCCTGACTTTTAAATTAGTATTTTTTGACAAACTACCACAATTCTTATTTGAGGGCTTTCTTTGCCATTTTTTCCCTTGTTGGGGGCGTATTGCCACTGCACATTGATTTGATTTACTGTGGCTTGTCCTTTTTTTAATTCTTGCCATATTATCGCAATGGTAAGCTACTATTTAGAGTAACTACCACTATGACAGTAGGCAATTTTCCCAAGCAGGTACTACATTTCTTATGAAATGTACTACTTGATTGGGAGCAGCGTCGCAGATCTCACAAGGTTCAATGAGCCCCTTGTCAAAAAATCTGCATTGTTTATTAAAAAGTGCAACACAGTCGCACATTAAATGCTTAGAGCTTTCACTCTCTGAACCACAAATGCGGCATTTATCTTCATGAAGTTTACCGATGATTTTCAGGTGATATTTACTTCGACAATGTCCTGTTATCAAACCAGTGCACAGTGGGCAAGAACTGATGAAAATTAAGGAAAAAATCTGTAACTTTTGTCGCTTTTAAGCGCGGCTTATAAACAAGGCCATTTCCGCTTGGAAAATGTCTGGGAAATCGAATGGAACTGGTTTCAATCACCGCACGGATATGGTTGTGGTGTTATAGAGCTTATTTTACCCCACTTCCCCTTGTATTCTTGAATAATTTATAGATATCTTTGCACGGAGTCACTCAAGATCAACAAAATAGTGCTAATCCCATGTGAAATTTCCTGGAAAATCGAATAAAGGTTGTTTTTTTTTTGTTAATTTTGAGCAACTCGGAGCAAATATATCTATAAACTATTCAAGAATACTAGGGGAAGTGGGGTAAAACCAGCCATATCTTCGTTCACAGAGCCGTGCGGTAGTTGAAACAGCTCTTATTCGATTTTCCAGAAAATTTCACATGGGATTAGCACTATTTTGTTGATCTTGAACGACTCCGTGCATAGATATCTATAAACTATTCAAGAATACAAGGGGAAGTGGGGTAAAATAAGCTCTATAACTCCACAACCATATCCGTGCGGTGATTGAAACCAGTTCCATTCGATTTCCCAGACAATTTCCAAGCGGAAATGGCCTTGTTTATAAGC
Organism: Aedes koreicus; assembly: GCA_024533555.2. NCBI lineage: Eukaryota > Metazoa > Arthropoda > Insecta > Diptera > Culicidae > Aedes > Aedes koreicus. The sequence goes on along the minus strand of JAHHFK020004755.1, from coordinate 67,104 downwards.
CGCGCTTAAAAGCGACAGTTCTTGCCCACTGTGCAGTGTATGTACTTGAGTCGTGTTTTGAAAGTCTAAGTAAGTTTTGCGTATGAGAAGCGTTAGACTTAATGAGCGGTTTGGATTGCCGGGCTTTGGAGGTACTATTCCGGTTAGCCGGTACCTTTTTTTTCCCAGAAGATTTGCCATTCCGGAGCATCCAATCGTATACCCAAGCAACACACATCTATTAAAATAGGTTGTAGCAACTTGATTGTGTCTCAAATCAGTTACAAAACCGTTACTTTAACTGATTTATAACAAGTGTGCTAATACCAATGGGATGAGAGGCAACCACGCTAAACACTACACCACCGACGCCGGCTATTCTATTGCTCTTCTGTGCAGGTGGCGTTATTGCAGGTACAAGTTCTGACAACCTTAGCTGCAAGTCAAGTCACAAATTCGGTGTTTTGCTGTAGTGTTAACGCAACAAAAACTAACCGCATTGGGTTTTTTTTCAGCTTATTCAGCCTCTAATCAACTCACATTGTTTGCTGGTAGTCCAAATAGAAAGTCGATGAAGAGAATCGATCAACGGTCATTGGACCTTTTCTCATGCTACGCTTGAAAAGAATAATCTCTCATGTAACATTGGAAAAGGGCCTATCCTTGATGATCGATTCTCTTCATCGACTTTCTCTTTTGTTCACCAAGGCGAATTAAACGTTTTTTTTTTTTTTGGCAACGCTCGCAGCTTAGGAATACGTTGTTAGTTCGTTCATTTTACATTGCAAATGTTTTAACAGCACCGTATCCACAAAAGAGAAAGTCGAAGAAGAGTATTGGTCCTTTCCTAATGATACGCGAAAAATGTTTTCTTTTGTTTGTTTATTCTAACGATTCTAATGATTCTAACTATGCGCTGATGAAAAGTTAGGTCAGCAAGTTGACTGTGTTATCCGAGTTGATCTCTCATTTGGGTTCAAAATCAACGCCAAATTAAAGAAAGGTCGTGTCAGTGACGACACTAAGTTATTTTTCACAGAGTATTAGAAAAGCGCCTATTCTTGTTGATCGATTCTTTTCATCAATTGTTTCTTTTAGGAATAATGCTGCTGCGTTAGTATCTTCCAATAATTGTAGAACGCCCAATCTAACAGTGTCTTTTGTCGATGTTCAAACTTACAACGTCTTGCGTAACATTTGAAAAAGGCCTACCATCGTTGATTAATTCTTTTCAGCGATTTTCTTATTTGGTTTATCTCGACTGAACAATAGAAGAATGTGTGATGAAGAGAATCGAGCAACTAAGCGAGGGCTTTTCGATTGTTACGTGAGATGTCTTCTGAATCATACATTCGTTTCTGATGGCGTAGTAAACTAAAGAGAAAATCGACGAAGAATATCGATCATCGCAGATTAGCCCTTGTCTAATGTAGCGCAAAATTTATGTTTTAAGAGACATTACTAGAGAGATCAGCAATGAGGGCGAATCCGACTTCTTCCACCTCTCTTCATCGGCATCCCCTCTTTTGAAATAAGGTGAGAAAAAGCAATTTTACCAGTATTTTCCATCGCCTTCTTGCATTCTGTGGGGCCAAAAATTAATCTAAACTAGGTTTTTGTCACTAGATTTTAAAAAGGGGGTAGTCGAAGAAGATAAATCGATGAAATCGGATTCACCCTCATTCTTGTTCTATTAAAATTACACGAATCAAACATAATAAAGCCTGCACACACTTAGATATGTTTGACAAACTCTCGTGAAACATTTGAAAAGGGCCTACTTCCGTTGATCGATTCTCTTCATCGACTTCTTCTTTGGCTGAACAATCGCATCTACAGGTTTGATGTTATCCCGTACAATAAATTAAATGGGAAAGGCTTTTTCTGCCGCATATTGGCCATAATCCAATTGAAGAATCCATATCGTGGCGTCGATTTAACCTGCATTTTGGATAAATTTAATTGTTTTTGGTATATTTTGATGGAATTTATTGGAGCGAATTAAAATTGAGCTCAGAACAAGTGTCTAGCATGTGAACTTATTGTTTATTATCATCGCGTAAAATGGGGGTATAAATTACTTGATTTTACAAATAATTGTACAAATACTCGGTACTTGATTGTACAAATATTCCGCACTAATTCTGCGGATTTTCCAGTAGTAAATTACAAACAAACTGTTAAAATAATACAAAGGTTCTCGGTAATAGCATATATTGGTGTGGCGACATTTTCGGCTTTTTTAAAAGGATTGTTCAGTTAATTTTGAAGATCAGTTCGATAATTTTTGGCATATAGCTAAAGGTTATGCAGTACCGGGGTGACCGCCGAGAGCTCAACTGTTGAGAAATCGGTAATTTTTTAACTGAGCTCGCTGAACATAATTAAGTGTGTATGTAAATGTACAGATAAATTGTAATTGCTCAGTAATATTGTCAAAGTGATTTCAAAACATTACCAGAGAATTTGCGTCTCGAGGTATCAAGTGGTTTTATTGACATTTAGATTTTTTCTGTAGAAAAATAAAAGGATTCATAGAATGATAATTTTTGCTGTAAATATTGCCCTGGGTTAGTTTTTTTTTGAAAGTAACCTGTATATCCTTCTCTGTAATTCAGGGGCCATTAATAAATTCAAGCAAATGGCTATTCATAAAGTAGCGTATGGATAAATGGGCAATATTCCGAAAATATGGGGAAGTGGGGTAAAATCAGCAATGTCTCCGTTTCCCGACTGGTGCGGTGGCTGCAGCTACCTTCATTCGATTCCTAGGGAGGTTCTACATGGAAGTGGGCCTGTTTTGACTACCGCAGACCCCTCCGATCATAGATTGTTCAGCGGTATTCGGAAGTGCGGAGAGTTGGGGCGGGGTAGGCCCAATGACTCTGTTTCCCGACTCGTGCGGTGGCTGCAACCACCTTCATTCGATTCCTGGGTGAGTTCTACATGGGAGTGGCTTGTTTTGACTACCGCAGACCCCTCCAAGCATGGATTGCTGGGCGTTGTTCGAAAGTATGGAGAAGTTGGGGTGGGGTGGGCCCAGTATCTCCGTCCACTGAGTTTTGCGGCGGGTGGGACCCCTTCCATTCGATTCCCCAGGAGTTTTCACGTGGGGAATGCTGGCCTTGTGCTGCTCGTAGCTGAATTGTCGAGTTCTTTCGCGATTCATGTGCTTTTTTCCCCACTGTGCATCGGTTGAATCAGTTGAATCGATTGTGTCGATACTTTGTTCCGCAATATTTTTTTATCAGGTGTAGCGTTTTGTCTATTGTTTCAGTTGCCTATTGTTGCGCGAGTGATCGAGTGAGCATCAGAAGTCGTGGTTCGCCGGGTAAGGTCGGTCGGTGGTGAGGTACATAATTAATTGTGATTCAAATTATTCGTTCGCCATACTCGTCGGGCCACCCTATCACCAATAAACCTCTGTCCCATTTTGTAAGGGACTCCAGCGGCATCCGGACTGTTGGTATAGATCGGTCCAAGTTCGTACTCAAGCGTTGAGATGAATTACCTTGTTTTCCAAATGAAATGCCACTATCACACTCTGTGAGTGGCCCCAATAGCATCCTTACTGTTGGTTTAAATTGGTCCAAATCGGCTTTCCAGCATTATAAACCTCTCCTAGTTTCCCAATGAAAAACCACAATCACACTTTGTGAGTGGCCCCATTAGCATACTTAAAATTTTTTGGGGGGGCCCCCTCCTCATACAAAATTCAAAAAAATCTATGGAAAAAACCACCGGGGGGGGGGGGTCTGAGATTATCAAAAATAAGTCTACGTGGTTTATGAACAGACCCTTACTGTTGGTCTAAACCGGTCAAAATCGGCTTTTCAGCATTATTTAAAATCACTTTGTTCTCCCAATGAAAATCCACAATCACACTTTGTAAGTGGCCCCAAAAGCATCCTTACTGTTGGTTTAAATCGGTACTAATTACACATGACAGCTTATCGTTTACCAAAACGAACCCAGTGATTTCTCGTGGAAGTGCAGTGGATTCCGCGGCTTCCAATAAAGCGAGTATCACGTCAACATATTCCTACCCATTCCCTACTTGACCTGCATTCGGGCGAGGCCGGCGCCGGTATTGCCTTAGATTGGGATCACCAGTTTTTACACATTGAAGATGTATGTTAGTCCCAAGCATCATCTGTTGGTTCTCTGTGTAATAACAGCTGATCTGGCAACAACGGAGTAGCAACCTCGGGCGGTCAATCATGCTCATGCTCATGCCCATGCTCACGCTCCAGCATATGTCTTTTCATAAAGCATATCTAAAGATATGTCTTGGAGAAAATTTAAAAAAAAATCGAGTTCTGAAAATATTTAATACTGAAGCAACCGAATGTATCAGACCTGAAAGCTATAGAACATACCTTAGGAGTGTTATTATGACAAAATTAGTATTATTACAACCGTAAATTAATAACTATTGAAATTCAATTAAATAACACATAAACAGATGCTCTGGCAACGCTGAAATTCACCTAGTCAGATCATGAAGCTTTAGGCCGGGCGCCCCCTGATGTGACGAGGTGAAACATCTGCATGTATTCCAAAGAAAAATGTCTTGTCGCCATTTTTGTCACGCCGTAAGACTTCGACTCGATATTTTGAAATGATATGTAATGTCACACTTCCGCCTCATCAGTGGGCAACTCGACTTATTTTGGTTTAGCATGCTGAAAAGAGAATGACAGCAAAGCGTAACAAATTCCCCCTGAAAGCATGTAACTAGTGCTTAAAGCTTTATGTTGGTAACGCCTAACAAAGTTCTAACAACGCACAGTGGGAAAAAGAGTACATGAAGCGCGAAAGAATTCGATAATTCAGCTCGAAGTAGCACAAGGTTAGTGAACAATAGCATTTTTCATGTGAAAATTTCTGGGGAATCGAATGGAAGGGGTCTCACTTGCCGCAAAATTCAGTGAACGGAGATATTGGGCTTATTTTACCCCACTTCCCCCGTATTTTCCAATGATGCCCAGTAATCTATGCTTGGAGGGGTCTGCGGTAGTCAAAATAGACCTATTCTTATGTAGAATTTCCCTAAAAATCGAATGAAGGTGGTTGCAGCCACCGCACGGGTCGGGTAACAGAGATATTGCTGATTTTACCCCACTTCCCCCATGTTTCGAATATTGTTCATTAATCTATGGTCGGAGGGGTATGTGGTAGTCAAAATAGACCTATTCTTATGTAGAATTTTCCTAGAAATCAAATGAAGGTGGTTGCAGCCACTGCACGAGTCGGGAAACAGAGATATTGGGCTTATTTTCCCCCAATTCCCCGTATTTTTGAATATTGCTGAATAATCTGGCTACAACTACCTCCATTCGATTTCTAGGGAAATTCTACTTAAGAATAGGCCTATTTTAACTACCGCAGACCCCTCCGAGCATAGATTATTCAGCAATATTCGAAAATACAGGGAATTGGGGCAATATAAGCCCAATATCTCTGTTTCCCGACCCGTGCGGTGGCTGCAACTACTTTCCATTCAATTTCTAGCGAAATTCTACATAAGAATAGGCATATTTTGACTACCGCAGACCCCTCCAAGCATAGATTACTGGGCATTATTCGAAAATACGGGGGAATTGGGGTAAAATAAGCCCAATATCTCCGTCCACTGAATTTTGCGGCAAGTGGGACCCCTTCCATTCGATTCCCCAGGAATTTTCACATAAAAAATGCTATTGTTCACTAACCTTGTGCTACTTGGAGCTGAATTATCGAATTCTTTCGCGATTCATGTACTTTTTTCCCACTGTGACACACAAAACCAAAAAACAAATGAACCACCCACAACGCTTCTTCAAGCAAATTCCCCAACACAATTTTTTTTCCCCCTTGCCCGCAACACCCAATTTTTTTTTCTTTTTAACAAAAAAAAAAGAGGCCCACAACCCCCCCCCCCAAAATCCACCCCCTCCCCTCCCCCCCCCAACCGCCGCCACCCCAAATTTTTTCCCCCCCCCCCAACCCACAAGTCTTCCTTCTTTTGCCTAATCCTCCTACCCCCCACCCTTTCAAAACAACAAGTTTCTTAAAGGGTGTATTCAATAAAAATGGCACACAGAAAATCTTCTGTAACTTTTGAATCGTATGAGTAAAAAACCTAGAAATTTGAGTAGATCTTATCCATATTGTATTATTTACATCTGCCAAGTTTCATAGTTATACATTCAGTAGTTCCAGTCATGTCGTCGAAACAAGAAATAGTCCGTGAGAAAATTTTGTGCACTCACAATCAAAATCCAGGGGCGTCCCACCGGTGGATTGCTAAAAGGCTTGGAATTGCAAATACAACTGTGTCTCGTGTAATAAGAACCTTCAAGGAGCGTCTGAATGTCCAAAGGAAGGAAGGGAGTGGTCGTAAAATTGGTCCAATGGACAGTAAAATGGCCAGGAAAGTCGTACAACAATTCAAGAACCGTCCAAACATGTCAATTCGAGATGTCGCTAAAAAGTCTAAGGTCTAAGTCTAAACCGGAATGAAAAACAAAACATCACTGCGAAAACCCGCGCCCGGAAACTTTACACGAAGCTGCTCACCAAATCCGGTTGCATCGTGATGGATGACGAAACATACGTCAAAGCCGACTTCCGTCAACTTCCTGGGCAAGAATATTTCGTTGCCAAGTCGAAGTTCGATGTTCCGGAGGATGTTCGAAAGAAGAAACTATCGAAATTTGCAAAGAAGTTTCTAATCTGGCAGGCGATTTGCGGATGTGGTGAAATAAGTGCTCCCTTCATCACTTCCGAACAATAAACGGTGCGATTTACACGGAAGAGTGCCTTAAGAAGCGTCTCTTGCCATTCATTAAGAAGCACAAAGGATCAACTCTGTTTTGGCCTGATCTAGCATCCTGCCACTACGCTCGAAACGTATTGGAGTGGTACCGAGCCAACGGAGTCAATTTTGTGCCAAAGGATATGAACCCACCAAATTCACCGGAACTTCGTCCAATTGAAAAATTCTGGGCAATTATGAAAACGGAACTTCGCAAACATCCCAAAACTATAAAAACAGCAAAAACACTGGGAAAATCGGTTGTACGAAATTTGATGGGTGCAGTGAAAAGAAAGGTTTGGGCATTCGGGATGGGTGACGAAATTGAATAAAACAAATGTTGTAAATCAAAACTCATTAGTAGTTCTTCATTCCCTGAAAATTTCAAGAAAATCCGATCATCAGTTTAATTTTGATGAGTATATATGTGTGTGCCATTTTTATCGAATACACCCTTTAAAGAAGGAAGGGATACATATACAAGAACAACCAAACAAACAATTTTCCTTTGCCTCCCCCAATAAAAATAAAAACCTCATTACCACACACACCACAAAAAAAAAAAGCCCCCCCCCCCCCCCGGCCCCGCCCCTCCCCCGCCCGTTTTTCCCCTCTCTTTCTCCCCCCCCCCCCAAATTTTTGCCCCCCACCACCCCGCCGGCGAAAAAACGGTGTTACCGGTACATTAAAAACAAACCCAATGAAAAACCACAAAACGTATTACAAAAAAAAAAACGTTGAAGAGACCCCCCGAGAAAATCGATCAACGAAGATAGGCCCTTTTTCCAATGTTATATGGAACCGAACAAATTACCAAGCACCCACTTGCTAAACTACTCAGAAATATATCACGAGGCAATTAAGAACAATGGACCTGGACCTACCTGAGGAAGGGCAAAACGGTCACAGCGCTCGACTATGTCGAACTATTAGGCCGATTCTACGCCGAATTGCAGAAAAACGGCCCCAATTGGCGGAGAAAAAGTGCTCTTCCGCCATGAAAACGCACCGGCTCACACACCTCCACCGTGGCTACGGTCAAATTGGTCGAATTGGTCTTTAACAAGTTTGGTTTCAAACTTGTAAAAGTCATCGCCGCAACAGATAGGCTTTGCAGACCTCGAGAAAACGATTTTTTCAGACGGGTTGAAGAAGATCGAGCATCGCTGGGCCAAGTACATCGAGTTCAAAGGAGACTATGTTGCGAAATAAGTCGTGATAAGCCAACGAGCAAATCGATGTAGAGAATCGATCAACGAAGACGAATGTTTATAAATTGATTGTGTCTCAAAGTGAGAATGTAAAATGAGAAAAAATGAGTTTACTAAGGTTCAATGGAAAAATACCCCATTCGAAACGAGAATCGCAATACACACAACAATACCAGCGCTAATTCAGACGTCATGGTGACATTCCAGCGCGTGTGGACTCGGAACGCATGCCACACAATTACTTCTTCATTCCGTCTTCGGTCGGTCAGCACCATCATCATCATAACAAGCCCCTCGTCGAGTGGAGTGCGTGCGTGGAAACACGTGAGATATTTTCATTCCCATCGTCCCTTCCGATACCGAAGTCTGGATTCCTCGGCAGCTCGGCGGCATAACAACATAAACCACTCGCGAACACGTGCATCGATCTCGCTCGACCAAGATTGCAGTTTTTTTTTCTCCACTGGATAGTAACGCATTTTTTTGACACAAGCCCATCACGTGGTGAAATTTTGGATGATGTGGTTTTTCCCCCCAAATCGAAAAGAAACCTATTTTTAATATCTGCACTTACCTACACTCGCATAGAAGAGGGGACAGATCGAGTAGGCCGATATCGGCCCGAGGAACTGCATTTGGCGTTTGTGTGCACCACGTCTCGTATGGAACAGCACCACCATCAAAGGTGGCGATGACAGCGTCGTTTATCGGTTTGCTTTGCTTGCGCGCTGGTGTGGGTAGGAGCAGATTGGCCAAAAGCGTTCGGAGATGTTACTTAATTTTAGCTGTGAAAATTCGGACGCCGCGAAACGAATCGCAAGTGTCATCCATTGCGATCGCATGGGACGAGGAGGTGGAGCACAAGGAAACGAATGGATCAGCTGGCTTTGAAGACGGCGCGTCTGATTTTCTTTGTGCAAATAAAGGGAATATAGGTGCAGCTATTGTTATTGTTGTAGAACTGTTCGGTGTTGCATTTTTCTTATCTCTCTCTCTCTCTCGAGCTCGGGCTGAAAGGAGGCGCTGAGTCGAGTGCGAGTGTATGTGCGCCGAGTGTTCATTTCATAATTCCGATTTCATTATCAAAGTCATGGCCAAAGTTAAGCCTCTCCGAGTGCAACAGTGGTAACAACTGCAAGCCGGCTGACAGCAGGGCGTTGCGTGAAATGCAAGTGTTCGCCTGTTGAGTGGGATGACTGCCAGGGATGGATTTTGAGTTGAGGGGGAATGTGGGGAGCCAATCTGTCATCCCCGGCTCAATTTCTCTTTCGTGGAGGAAAAACCCCAACGGAAACTATTTCAACAAGAAAGGAATTAGTTTCACCGAACTCCGGGCTGTGTTTGCGTAATCTCGGGTGGCGTTCGCATTTCAAGTTCAAGAATACAATGAAAAAGGGTGTCTTATCGCTTGGTGCTTGCTCGATCCCGCACCCGATGCTGATGATGATGCATCAGGACAGGACAGATTCTGCCCGTTGTTTACAGGCAAGACGTGCTGTTTATTTGCTCGCGATTAGAAGAAGGGAATCTAGGTTTCGTTGAGCGAATTGCGAATCGTGCGGTTAAAGTAGCTAACCGGATGCTGGTCGCGATATATGGGATGTGCGGAGAATTCTCTGGAATCTACTCTGGAGGCCTCCTCCTAATCGAACGTCAATCGTGTGTTCGAACGAGTACGTGTAGCCGGCCAGAAGCCAGAAGAGCTCACGTATGCATGCGGACGGCGCGAGGTTTTCTTATCTCGTTCGCGCAGCTGCCTTCGCCAACGGTGCCACCATCCCGCCTTCCAGGGAGTTAATTTTAGTACGCATATGCAAATTAGTGCATGCACAACAGAACTCACACACCTACCTAGAAGTAGACGAACGATCACGAGTGCGCCGAGGAATTGCAGCAGCAGCAGCAGCAGTGGCAAGTCTACGTGGAGGTACGCGATAAGCGTATTGCATACGTGTGTTTAGAATATGGCACTTACTTTTACAAATGGAATAATGGCTGCCCCTGCCTGGGAGCTCGCCACAATGGGGTCGGAATCTAGCAACCCGGCGATGGTGGGTTCAAATTCACCGTGGAAACCGTATCCGACCGGATGGAACAGCAGGCTTCTGTTTTCGCAGTGCGAAATTCCGGGAACAAATTCGAGCAGCGTGCTGTCGCTGGAAACGTCAAAAGTTACAAAAGAAGGGGGAGCGGGAAGAAGACGAATCGTAGAAATGGAAGCCTTTATGCGGATTGCATCTGAGCCTAGCTAGTTGATATATTCATCGACTCAGACTTTGTCGCAGAGACGGTAGAAAGAAGGCCGTCGGTCTGCTGTTGGTTGGGAAATATTGGAATGGAAATTAATGTAATACCGTCTGGGATTTGTTGTCTTGAGTACAAGCCGGCGTTGAGCGTCGTTGCTCTGTACTTTTAAGTGATATGGAAAATTATTACAGTTTTCAAAAACATTTCTGCGCCAATATATCATGGTTTTGAAAGCAATGACTTTATCTGTTAATTTCTCAGAAGCTAAATTCAACTCGTGCGAACTGAATACTAACAGCCGATAGAGGAAAGGGAGCGTAGCACATTTCAGTTACAATAAGTTGCAGTAACCTGTTTACGACTAAACTAAGCTACAAAATAGTTTTTTCAACCGATTTGCAACAAACGTGGTGCTTGGGAAGCCTCTTCCTGACAGAGTACTTAATTTGGGTGACGCCTTTTGTTAGCAAGACATCGACTGTGAAACCATTGTTTACGAAAAGCAGATTCGCACTTGTCAAATGTTTCTACTGATTTTATACTAAATTCACGATAGTAAATTCTGTAGAAAATCATTTCAATGATATCTAATCAACGGATTTGATCTTTCCAGATGTTGAAATATGAACGAGTTTTGATTCAGACGATTTTTTGAATATAAAGACTGTATTCGATTAAATTTGGACACACGCAATTGTTCGTAACTTTTTAGCGTGTGGGTAAAAATTATTGAAATTTTAACTGAATGTATTTCATTGTGTTGTGTCAATTGTGTAATGAGTTTCGTGAAAATCGGTCGAGTGATTTCAGTGATGGCTTCGAATGAAGAAATAGTGCGCCAACAAATTTTGGGCACTCACTTCGAAAACCAGAAACGTTCTGGATTACATGCAGAAAACAATGAAACGTTCTGGATTACATGTGTACAAGGTCCAGAAGGCACCGAACCGGAGCGATAAACAGAACTCGGTGGCCAAAACTCGTGCAAAAAAACTGTACAGGGAGTGGCTCACAAAACCGTTCTGCATTGTGATGGACGATGAGACCTACATTAAAGCCGACACCAAACAAATGCCAGGACAGGAACACTACGTCGCCACCTCTAAGTTGGCCGTTCCGGAGAGTGTACGGAAGAAGAAATTGTCGAAATTCGCCAAAAAATTCCTTGTCTGGCAAGCGATCTGCGGATGTGGCAAAATGAGTCAGCCCTTCATCACCTCTGGGACCGTCAACGGACAAATCTACAAGGACGAATGCCTCCAAAAACGACTTCTGCCCTTCTTGAGATCTCACGATGGCCCGACACTGTTTTGGCCGGATTTGGCATCTTGCCACTATGCCCTAAGACGGGCCTTAGACTGGTACAAAGATAACAATGTAGTTTTTGTACCAAAAGACGTCAACCCTCCAAACACTCCGGAACTTCGCCCAATTGAAAAATGTTGGGCAATCATGAAAGCAAAGCTCGTTAAAACTCCAAAGCTGATAGAAAATGAACTTGAACTAATGAAAGTGTGGTTAAAAGTAAGTAAGCAAGTCGGTCCTATCATTGCCCAAAATTTGATGAAAGGGGTCAAGGCAAAGGTGCGGGCATTTGGGTTGGGAGAAGAGGTTCAATAAACCAATGATGTCAAAACTTAACCATTTAGTAGTACTTTATCTCCAGAAAATTTGAAAATAATCGGGCTCAAGGAAAATTGTTGGTGACCTATTTTGTGTGTCCAAATTTCATCGAATACAGTCTTTAGCTCAATTTCAGTTAACACGTTTCGAAGCAGCTCATCGGTGGGTGTGCGTGTGAGTTGGAGGTGCTTTAGGGCTTTCTTCACAGATTCTACGAGACGTTCCCAGCCTCCACCGAAGTGCGGACAAGCAGGTGGGTTGAATGACCATTTCGTGTCAGTAGTGACGAAGTGCTTCATTAGCTTGTTCTGGTTCACTTGTTGCAGTGCTTCCTTTAATTCTCGACTGGCTCCAATGAAGTTGATGCCACGATCGCTGTCTACTTCCAGAGGGGCCCCTCTCCTTGCGATGAAGTTTCTGATAGCGAGGATGCACGAGTCTGTTGTAAGGCTGTGGGCAACCTCAAGATGTATGGCTCGGACAGTGAGGCAGGTGATCAACACACACCATCGTTTTTCAGTCTTCCGGCCAACAACTACGTACATGGGGCCGAAATAGTCGATGTAGGAGAACGGACGACAGAAGGCTTTCAGACGCACAAGTGGTAGAGCGGACATTTCTGGAACAACTGGCTCCGCCTGGCGATTCTTACAGCGCTGGCAGCGTGCTCGCACATGATTGTACGTCGATCGTAGGTGAGGCACGTAGAATCTACGTCGGATTTCGTTGAGCATAGTCTGGTGATTCATGTGGCAGAACTTCTGGTGAATACTGGCTATAATAAGGTCCGTAACTGGATGACGCTTGGGCAACAGTATCGGGCGCTTTGTACACTCTTCCATCTATGCGGCCCCTCATCCGCAGCAGTCCATCTTCGCCCAAGAATGGACTAAGCCCATACAGCGAACAATTTTTCGGCAACGTGTTCTTCCACGGTACAACATTCGGCTTCTGCAGCAGGGCTTTTTCTACGGAGAACTCAGCATCTTGTACAGACATCAGAATCCACTGCTCCGCCTCTTTAAGCTCCTCATGGGTTGGCGGACCGGTGACAATGGGCTCCTTCATCAGCTTTTTTTCTTAGATTTGATGGATATCGTTTTACGAAGGTCACGTGACGTGACAAACGCTTCCATCTGGAAAAGTCTTCCCATTTGAACAGTGCACGTTGGACGGAGTGGTGCAGCACATGCGGACGTTTTTCTTCCATAGTGTGATCAAATCTCGACACAGCAACCGGCCATTGCTCTTTTGGTCCATCTAGGAATTCAGGGCCACGATACCATCGGCTTGCAGGAGAAAGATCCGGCAGACATTGCCATTTCGTAGCATCATCAGCGACGTTCAGCTTTGATGGGATCCAATTTCATTCGTTTGGCTCTGTCAATTCCAGCATCTTGCTTATTGGCACCGCCACGAACTGACTATATTTTCGGTGATCCGAATTCAGCCAGCAAAGAACGTCGCGCGAATCTCACCAAAAGAACCGGTTCGTAGGTTTCAGCTTATGTGTCTCCATGATTTCGTTTGCTAAGTGGGCTCCAATTACTGCTGCCTGAAGTTCTAGTCTTGGAATCGACACGACGGAGCTACTCTTGTCTTTTCGCCGACGAGCGCACATTCCACCACGCCATCTTCTTCAAACCGCATGTAGGCAACTGCAGCAAACCCGTTCTCCGATGGATCCACGAACGAAAATGCAACTGAATCACAATCCGTTCACCAATGCTCGTCTTCAACCGATAACAACTAGGCACCCTGACAGTCTCCACTTACGGAAAAACTCGCAACCACGTACGCCACTTCTCCAATTGGTCGTTTTTTTATAGGATCATCCCAGTCCGCTGCGCCAAATTTCCTGCAGTAGTATTTCCAGGAACATAATAAAGTGCGCCAATAATCCCAATGGGTCGTAGATCATCATCAGCGTACTCAATTACTCGTCACAACATACCATCCGGCTATCGTCCGGATCTTTGGACACTCCACAACTCACACCTGGCTTCGGCCCTTTGGCCCGATTAGATCTCGGCATAATTACAGCCCCCCCCCCCCCCCCCCCCCCCCCGATCTCGAAATTAAACGAATTTTATAAAATGTTGCGCAAGCAACTAGACAACAAACAAATTTCCGATTTTGTAACACCGTTTATTACAATGCAGGATGTTATCAAATTCCTTAAAATAGATACACATTTGCATGTTTGTTTTGAAAAGTAGGTATAAAAGATAACAGTTTCAATATATTTCAATGACAGTACTACCACATTAGTACTTAAGATTTGTTATAGATTCCAAAAATGTGTGTATTTACTTACAGGGTGCGGCAGAAAATAATGAGAAAATTTGTTCTATTTCTTTCAAATCCCATATTCAACTAATTCAAGCAATAATATCAACATTTTCGAGTGCAGTTATCTTTATAAAGTCCTTTTAAACCAATTTATTCAATGTGTCCTCCATTTTTATTAGTAACATCCTCGAGCCGACGCCGGAAGCCAGAGCATGCCTTTCGGACGTAGTCCTCCGACATTGACTGCCATGTGCGTGTTTTTTATGACTTCAGGGTTTTCACACTAGGGTGTGATGTTTTGCAGGCTCGTGCTTCAACATATGCCTAAATCGAATAATCCAACGGATTAAGATCTGGACTGCTAGGGGGCCGCAAATCCTTCGGCCAAAACTTCATGTTATCGTTCAACCATTGGTGGGTTCGATTGGACGTGTGACACGGCGCTCAATCCTGTTGTAGGACAACGTTTTGGTCCTCGGAGAAGTTGGCCTTCACCCAGGGAAGCACTTGGTCCTTTAAAATACCGATATACACTTCGGTATTGATTTGAACTCCAGCATCAATGAAAACAGGCGGCATTTTCAAACCGTTGGACGCCACCAAGCCAAACCAGCCGGATGTTTGGTTTGAAATTTGAATTTCACTTTTTCCGGAACGTTCTCCATTTTCTGCGGTGAAATGAACCGGTCCATGCGGCTGTTGGCCACAGCATCGATGCTGAAAAGCTTTTCGTCAGAGAACAGGATTATCATTTTTTCCTTCTTTAACAAGGAAAGCAATCTCTTGGAACGAGTCACTCGTAGTTCCTTGACCTGGTCCGTAATCAAGTGGCGTTTCACTCTGGTTCTGGAAGATGCATGCAGGTCTTCTTTGACGATTCTCCGCATGGATTTCTCCGAAATATTGGCTTCCTTTGCAAGTTTTCTTATGGGTTACGAGCAATCCTTGCACGGACCGATTTGATCACGTTCGGCGTGCGTGCAAAGTGCGGACGTCCGCTTTCCGGCTTCCGCTGCTTAGGACCATCCTGCAGGGACTTTTTTATGCGGTAAACTGTTGCCAAATGGCACCCTACCACCTTGGCAATCTCTTTCGGCTTCTTCTGGGCGAGCTACAAACTGGTGATCACTTCTTTCGCGAACATTTTGACGAATTTGCAATAAAACAAATAGAATGTTTGGATGCAGCACTTGAAGGTAAACAAAAACAAATACACTTTCGACAGAAATCAGTCACTAGCTACACGAATTAACCCAATACTCAAGTTTGAACATTTTGGCATTATTTTCTGCCGCACCCTGTACGTTTCGTGTTTGTTATTAACAATTCTGTCCGTACTTGCGCGAAATTTTACTGTGGGAAATAGTTGTAAGATTAGGTTAAGTTCTGCATGTCTTTTAATACTCTAAGGGAACGTCCATTAATTACGTCACGCAAAAATTGACTTTTTGTAATCCCCCCCCCCCATGTCACGTTTTTTGTATGGACCTTCAAATTTTTTTGTATGGATCGTCACGTTTTCTCGAACCCCCCTCCCCCCCTACTGCGTGACATAATTAATGGACCTTCCCTAATACTACTTTTAATATTAACCTGTATTCTGTATATGTTTTTAGATTTATAAAAGAATTATGAACTTGGCATTTGCCACAGTAGTATTAAGCTAGATTTAAGTAGAACAACCAATTATTTACTTCCACAAATCCAAATTAAAAAAGATAAATCTCACCTATTTACTTTTCACTAACTAATGCTCTATTATTTACCTACGACGTCACTCACCACCGGGGCAGCGGTTGTCAGTTCGAAACCAATGGCTGTAGGTATAAGGTCTGCACCGTCGCACTAGTTCGATGTGTGGTGCGAAGCAACGAGAAGTTGCGACAACAGCCTTCATATTTAAGTAAGGAACGTCTCCTAGGCAGCTATGCATGATATATAACGGGTACACCTTCCCAATTTGATCTAGTTTTTCGGCAGTCGTGGAGCTGTGCAGAGCAAGATCTGCACAGTGGTGAGTCAGTCCTGAATCACTTAAATTTGAAGTGAGTCCGTCTTGAATTACTTGAATATGAATAAAATCAGGCCCTAATCATTTGAATGTGGAGTAAATCAGGCCTGAATCACTTGAATATGCAGTGAATCATAAAGTGAATCAGCCTTGAATGACATGAATTTGAAAAGAATAAGACCCTAATCGCGTGAATACGAAGTGAACAAGACTTAAATTACTTGAATTTGAGATGAGTCAGTTCTGTATCACTTGAAGATGAAGTGGATCTGACTTGAATCACTTGAATGTGAAGTAAATCAGGCCTGAATCACTTAAATTTTATGATTCAGGACTGAACCACTTGAATATGAAATAAATCAGCCTTGAATCACATGAATATGTAATGAATAAGACCTTAATCACATTTATATGAACTGAATTAAAGACTGTATTCGATGAAATTTGGACACACAAAATAGGTCACCAAACATTTTCTTTGAGCCCGATTCTTTTCAAACTTTCTGGAGATAAAGTACTACTAAATGGTTAAGTTTTGACATCATTGGTTTATTGAAGCTCTTCTCCCAACCCAAATGCCCGCACCTTTGCCTTGACCCCTTTCATCAAATTTTGGGCAATGATAGGACCGACTTGCTTTCTTACTTTTAACCAAACTTTCTTTAGTTCAAGTTCATTTTCTATCAGTTTTGGAGTTTTAACGAGCTTTGCCTTCATTATTGCCCAAAATTTTTCAATTGGGCGAAGTTCCGGAGTGTTTGGAGGGTTGACGTCTTTTGGTACAAAAACTACATTATTATCTTTGTACCAGTCTAAGACGGCCGGGCATAGTGGCAAGATGCCAAATCCGGCCAAAACAGTGTCGGGCCATCGTGAGATCTCAAGAAGGGCAGAAGTCGTTTTTGGAGGCATTCGTCCTTGTAGATTTGTCCGTTGACGGTCCTAGAGGTGATGAAGGGCTGACTCATTTTGCCACATCCGCAGATCGCTTGCCAGACAAGGAAATTTTTGGCGAATTTCGACAGTTTCTTCTTCCGTACACTCTCCGGAACGGCCAACTTAGAGGTGGCGACGTAGTGTTCCTGTCCTGGCATTTGTTTGGTGTCGGCTTTAATGTAGGTCTCATCGTCCATCACAATGCAGAACGGTTTTGTGAGCCACTCCCTGTACAGTTTTCTTGCACGAGTTTTGGCCACCGAGTTCTGTTTATCGCTCCGGTTCGGTGCCTTCTGGACCTTGTACACATGTAATCCAGAACGTTTCATTGCTTTCTGCACAAAACAAACTGAAACTTTCGCCTTTTTCGCAACATCCCTGATCGAAATGTTGGGATAACGCTTAAATTGGTTCAATACCATCCTGGCCTTCTCCGGATTTGATGTGCCACATTTTTTGCCACTACCATTTTTCCGCATGGTTGTCTTACGGTCTTTGAACGTTTTGATCACATGAGATACGGTTGAATGTGCGATTCCGAGCTGTTTTCCGATCCATCGATGAGAAGCGTTTGGGTTTTCGAAGTGAGTGCCCAAAATTTGTTGGCGCACTATTTCTTCATTCGAAGCCATCACTGAAATCACTCGACCGATTTTCACGAAACTCATTACACAATTGACCCAACACAATGAAATACATTCAGTTAAAATTTCAATAATTTTTACCCACACGCTAAAAAGTTACGAACAATTGCGTGTGTCCAAATTTCATCGAATACAGTTCTTAGGCCTAAATTACTCGAATACGTATTGAGTCAGTCCTGAATTGCTTGAATTTGAGTGAGTCCTTTCTGAACTGCTTGAATATGAATAAAATCATTTCTGAACCACTCAATGATGATGTGATGAGTCTTTCCTAAATCACTTGAATTTGAGGTGAGTCAGTCCTGCATCACTTGAATATAAAGTGAATTAGACCTTAATCACTTGAATATGAAGTAAACCAGACTTGAATCACGTGAATATGTTGTGAGTCAGTTCTGAATTACTTAAAATTTGAGGTGAATTAATCCTGAATCACTTGAATGTTAAGCAAATCAGACCTGAATCACTTGAATACGAAATGAATCAGATCAAAAAAATGTATACACACTTGAATGAAAAGTCAATCAAACCTAAATCAATTGAATTTTGGGTGAGCCAGTCCTGAATCACTTGAGTAGGAAGTGAATCATGCCCAAATAAACTTTTCTGAAGACTCCAACTTTCTATCTTATCAAAATCACGAGATAGAACAAGTTGAAGATGTTCAATCTTGCATGCTCACTAGCGCCAAGTAGCGGTGGAATTCCGAATAAAACGGTCCACCTACCGGATGCCTTTGACCTGCTGAACAACTTTGCCGAAGACAATAACATTCGATCTTATCAGAATCACGTGGTAGAAAAATTCCATCAATTTTCCATGTTTATTAGCGCCACATACCGGGGGAATTCAATACAAACCGGTCCACCTTTCGAATGCCGTTGACCTGCTGACCAACTTTGCCGAAGACTAGAACTTTCCATCTAATCAGAATGACGAGATAGAACAAGTTGAAAATACTCAATTTTGCATGCTCACTAGCGCCACGTAGCGGTGGAATTAAAAAACAAACGGTCCATTTTCATAATGCGCTTGACCTTCTGAACAATTTTGCTGAAGACCGCACTCTTGCAGATATTAAGTGTCTCGAGATAAAGTATCAATATTGTACCTGTATTTAGGTGATGCTACACTTTTCGAGGTGATGCAATATTCAACTGAGTGTTGCAATACTTTTCCAAGCGAGTTCGTACTTAGGGGCTATGCGTAAACCACGTAGAATTTTTTGAGGGGAGGGAGGGTTTGACCAAAGTCTACGATCCATAGAAAATTTTAAAAAAATGTCTGGAGAAAAGTCTACGAGGGGGGAGGGGCGGTCTAAGATTTTCAAAAATGAGTCTACGTGGTTTATGAACCGGCCCTTATGACTGCCTTATGACTGTACGTACATTAGTGATGCTCTGTACTTTGGGGTTGGGGAGAAAGGTGATTTTGGAAATTGTCACGATCCATACAATGATTGTTTGATGTCCATGCAAAATACGTGATAATGGGGGAAAGTGGGGTTGGCAATCTTTGGGGACGTTTCTCGACATCAAAACACTGTCCTTGCCAGTTCAATAGTTTTCTCTTTTCCATCCACTACAACCATAAAAGATTGAAACAAATTTATTGCGACTTAAATATGTTACATGGATGATTTTCGATAATTTTATAAGAATTTTTTTTTCAAAAAAAAAACAATTTTATCAAACCAGTTCCAGAGATTTTGATGAGCTCGCGTCGAACATGCAACAAAGCATTTGACCTTAAACCGCCTTACGCGTCTTCGCATTCGAGCCCGTCGGAGTGAAAAGCCAGCCTAGCGTGTAATTCTCTAGCACCCAGAGATGCGTATCCAACGACTGACTTCAAACGCAGAACAATCCAACTACCCGAGTTGACTCTTTGTCCGATTCTTCGTTCAGACGTCGCATAAATATTTTTAGACAGCCAAAACAAAATCGTATGTTGGAATTTCTGTTCAGCCATTATTGAGCCTCATATACGATTTATTTGTCCGCTTAAGTGTCCCAATATCGCAGGAAAAACGATTTTTTACCCGGGCGGCCAGTCGGAAGTGCAATCGCAATCCTACGCCACACTGCGCCCTAACCGCAGCCAGGCAGTGATTGTGGAAGTGCAATTGCACGATGGGTACGGAAATCGAGGCATCGAGACATCATCAACGACGACGACGACGACGACGACGAAAACGGCGACCAAGGTGCATTAATAATAATGATATTAAATAATGATATATAATAAGAAAACGGCGCACAAAGGCATGATGGGCTACGAAACGGAAAACCGCCGCTCACCAGCAGCAGCAGCAGCAGCAAACGTTGCGTAGAGCGAGCTTATGGAAAATCGCATTCGAATGGCCTGACTCGGTGCGTTTAAGCTGTGTGCGCTCGCACAGTTCGGTCACACGGAATCAAGTGGGGAGATTGGGAGAGCGGTGATAGGATGTGGGGGGGGGGGGGGACCTCAGGTGCAATGCGTTGATTTTTCGCAACGCTTCAAGAACGCGTGAAAGTCAATTGGGTTGCTACACTACGATGGACTCGGTGCTTGAGCTTCGAGGGGAGCGTGGGGTGAGCTGACTTTGATCAACCCATCCCAATTTTCCATGAATCACGAACATATTGAATTTCATTCCGATCCTGGTCCAGCCTGTTTTCCACTGTTCCAAGCGGCCCCAACTTACCCTAGGGAGCGTTGAAAGGCTCGCACTTTGCCAAATGACTTTATGGGTCCCCCCCTTTGTCTGCCTTCAATGCCGTTCTTCCAGGTGAGCTGCGGTTTGTGATGGTCGGTGCAATACGCAGCAAAAGGGCACACTGCAAGTTGAGTTGGTTGCACACTGCAGCAGCAGCAGCGGTGGCAGCAGGAAACGGAGAAAAGATTGAAAGAAATCAGATAACCACAGCGATTAGTGGCAGTGTGCAACGCACATGACTTCGTGCGAGAGGACGTGGGTGGAACTTCGACGCGGAAGGGAGTTGACGAAATAGGTGGGCGAGGGAGGACGTAATTGAAACCTGTGAGTGCGTTGCTCGTGGATCCGAGCGGGACCGAGCGGGAAAATTGCTAATTTCGCTTGGTGCGGAGAAAATTTTAGTACGTGTCGAAATTGCACTCTTCTCGGCCCAGTGGTCAGCGCGAGAACGGGCGAGCTGTGCCGAGTTTTGATCTGATAAGTACCGAAACATATTCCGCCGTGTTTTCTCAAGGTATGGAATTATCCGGCGGGCGGCTGCGGGGTGAGCTGAGGGTGGGAACACACTTTCTAATCTCTGTGCGCCATATTAAGGTCGTAAAGTAACGGGAGTTGGCATGCATCGATATCAACAAGATGGGTTCGAGAACATAGGACTTACTAATCTGGAGGTTCGGAATCAAGACGTTAAACGGCGCCCTGGTTTGGTCAAATGAGGGTCATAGTTTTCGAGTTGAGATGCCAGATTGCCACTTGTGATGATTAAGTCCAGTGTTTTTCATGGAACGTATCAACTTGAGTGGCACGATCTCCAGGAAGTCTGTCTATATTTTTGGTTTTGCCGACCATCCACAAGACAATCATTAGACCGGCAGTCCTCTACCGCCACGAAACATGGATCAAAGGATCAAAGCGCCCTTGGTGTCTTTGAACGAAAGGTGTTGCGTACGCTCTACTGTGGAATGCAGATGGAAGATGGAGCGTGGAGGAGGCGTATGAACCACGCAACTTCATCAGTTGCTGGGAGAACCTCCCATCGTTCACACCGCTAAAATTGATCGACTACGGTGGGCTTGGCATGTTGTGAGAATGTCGGACGACAGCCCTGTGAAAATGATTCTCGAAAACGATTCGACGGACAGAAGAAGAAAGGGGGGGAAGGGAACGAGCAAGGTTGATCGATAGAAGTAGAAGGCGACCTCCAGACATTTTGCAGACTCCGACGCTGGCGAAGTGAAGCCATGGACCGAATAGAGCCAACAGCAGAGGCCACCCTTCTGATTGGTATGGTAACTACCACCGAATCAGGTTGCCATCAACATTTCTAGAATACATCTAAAAATCGGTATCAGTGGTGAAGAATCCCACATTTTGATCTAAAATGAGCTCTTCTAAATTTTTGAATCAGATTCAGTTTGCAAAATAGATTAGATTATCAATCCGAACTGGAGATGCCCTTAGTCGCCAATTGGTCATTTTTTAGTATCTTGATTTGCCTAAAGGTAGTCTATATGCAGAGCTGGTAGTGGTTGATAATAACAGAAATGGTGATTTCAGTGACTAAGTCGCTGAAAAAATGACTATAAAGTGACTTAAAGATTGTCGTTCAATGAGGTATAGAATGAGACATTCCATCTTATCAGAACTTCCTACAGCTCAATTCCGAAGGTGCAGCTACAAGATAATGGCGGGCGTGATTCCCAGGATGGTTTAGAGGAGCCAGAATGTTGTTGCCACAGAATTATAGTAAACTTTTATAGCAACGAGAGCTCTTAAGTAATCCTCCCCACGATCGTTTTCGTACGAACTGAATCTGTTTCTAGGAATCGCTTATATGCATTCCACCTCAAGCGCAACTTCGATGGCTTCTTGCTCTGAATCAAAGCTATCCAGGTAGTAATCAACGTAATGCTTCTTAGTGATCACCTTAGCGGCCCGTGAATACTGATGTTCGTTTTTTTGGGCCTGGCTTGGCGAGCAAGTAGACCCGAGACTACCGACTTCTAACACGAACACCTGGATGGACTCGAATGGACTGCTGCGGAACAGGAACTTCTGGAACAATTGGTCTTCCTGACGAATGAAGTACTGGTGAAAGATTTGCATGATGTCACCGCTGAATGCCACCTTTCGCTCGCGGAATCCACACAAAACCATCAACAAGGCAACCAGGAAGTCTGGACCTTTCAAGCGTACGCTGTTCAGAGAAATCCCATTCACTTTGGCTGCTGCATCCCAGACGAAGCGGATCTTTCCTGGTTGATTCCGGACAGCTCCAAGAGGAAGATACCATTCTTTCCCGGGAGCCGCGATAAGTTCTTCCGGCGTCGCAACGTGAATGTATCGTGCCTCCAAGTATTTCTTTATTTGCTTGTGCACGCTGGTCCTCAGTTCGGGGTCAGTTTCCATTCTCCGCTCATAGCACTCCCATCGGTTCATGGCCATCGGAATGCTATTGGGAAGATGATAGTGGTCGTGTCGCCATATTAGCCCGGTTTCGAAACGTCAAGCAACTCGCTTAGTAGTCGTTGCCGAACATTTCCGGACAAAGAAGGTGTCCAAATTCCCGAAGAAGTATTTGATTTGGCAGACCATATGTAGTTGTGGTCGAAAATCTAAAAGTTTCGTCTCTACCGGCACTATCAATAAGCGAGAAAGCACGTCTGCAAAAGTGGTTGCTACCGTTTATCAGAAGCCACGGCTTCTGGAGCTCTGTTTTGGCCTTTTGTCATTATGCGAAATCCGTCCTGGAATGGTATAAGGTACAAGAGGTCAAATACGTGCCAAAAACAGCCCATCCACCGAACTGCCCAGAACTTTGCCCAATAGAGAAGTACTGGGCTCTAGTTAAGCGGAAACTCTTCGAAACTATGAAGAAAGCAAATCTTCAAAAGCACGGTGGGCGTATCCGTCACGGTGGGCGTATCCGAGGATACCGTACGGAACCTGATGGCGGATGTACCACACGAAGTGTCACGAATATTAAGTCCCTACTCACCGCCTATTCATCGACTTCAAGGCCGCATACGATACTATTGCTCGTGAAGACTGACCACAATGATCAAGGCTACGATGGGTGGTGTACAGTGTTACGTGAAGATATCGGGTGCGTTATCGAACTCGTTTCAAACACGCAAAGGACTTCGACAAGGCGATGGTCTTTCCTGCCTCCTGTTCAACATTGCGCTAGAAGGTGTTATGAAACGTGCGGACTTTAACATGCGAGGTACGATTTTCAATAAATCCGGCCAGTTCAGCTGCTTCGCTGACGACGTGGACATTGTCGGCAGAACGTTAAAGGTGGTAGCTGATCAGTACACCAAGCTGAAACGTGAAGCGGAAAAGGTTGGATTGAAGGTGAATGCGACGAAGACTAAGTATTGGCTGGAGGAACCGAGCGTGATAGAGCTCGCATAGGCAGAACTGTGACATTTGGAGAATTTTTTGAGGTCTGGTAAACTTCACCCCCGTACAAAGTGTACCATGTACAAAACACTGATAAGACCAGTAGTTTTCTACGGGCATGTGACGTGGACAATGCTCGAAGAGGACATGGACAAGCACTTAGAGTTTTCGAATGACGCGTGCTTAGGATCATCTTTGGCGGTTTATTTGAGAACGGCGTATGGAGGAGAAGGATGAACCACGAGCTGGCGCAGCTCTAAGGCGATTACAGTATCCAGAAAGTCGCCTAAGATGGAATGGTACAATGGGCGGGACTTGTTGTAAGAATGTCGGAAGAAAACCCCGCAAAAATTGTGTTTGCCTCGAATCAGACCGGTACAAGACGCAGAGGAGCGCAGCGAGCTAGGTGGTTAAACCAAGTGGAGCAAGACCTCGGCAGTGTGGGACATTCGAGGAACTGGAGACAAGCAGCCCTCAACCGAGTTTCATGGAGAAATATCGTGACGTAGGTGTGGTCCTAATAGGACGTTGGACGGCTTAACGCGAATTCCGATCGTATACTTTGTTCATCTTTTCGCACTTTTTGTTGAAACTATCCATATGCTTGAGCAACACATCGTTCGGTTTTAATCCTTCCTGTTCGAGAATTTCCAACATTTCTGTCGCATAATGGTATTTTGTTGCCCTTTACTGGCGCAGCATGGTTCCTTAAATCTGAATGTTAATCTTGAAAAATAGGAGGATTTCGTAAACTAGCGGGCCTAAGTGAAGTTGTCAAAGAACCAACCAAATGCCAGCTTATCTCATTTCTGTGAGCAAGGTACTGGATTCATCTGGCTTGCGGCAGCCCAGCGCCATACCCTGCGTGACAATGTCTGGTTCAAATCGTGCAGTTCTATTCATTGTCAGCACTTCTCGGGCGGATTGGTAATTGAATCGCAATGAAAAAGTTTATGAAAAGTTTCTTGATGAGAATACTGGAGAAGTCGAAGTCACAACGGATGCCAAGCCTTCAAATGGTGGACAAGATCGGCTTTGCCGCAGAGTTCGTCGGTGGAACAGTGTCCAGCAGCTCTGTCATCATTTTAATGTCCAGCTGAATTTTCAGTAGTTCCAAAACTATCTATCTATATCTAGTAGTTCGAAAACTATCCAAAACTATCCAAACTATCTGCTCAGACAAGCAGTAGAAGATGATCCTCTGGTTTCTTGATTTTACCTAAACTTATGAGGCTCCTGTGAAATAGTTTACCAATGACAGTACTTTCGAAGACGTGGCTTTTTTACGCTTGGTTACGAGACTTTCCGGTGGAGTGACTGAGTAAGAAAACTACCGCCATGTTTCACACGAGCACTGACATCTACTTAAGGGATTTCTCCATAGGAGTGAGGAGCTAATAAGTTAACGTGAAACTCACCAAAGAAGAGAAACATCAGCTTGGGGAAGAGAGAGTCAAATGGGTACTTATCTTACCAATCAGACCAAGGCCGGCGTGGCCTCTGCTGTACACAGAAATTGTCTCCATTGTATTCGGTCCATGGCTGTACCTTGCCAGCATCGCTGTTTGCGGAGGGTCCGCAGGTCGCCTTCTACTTGATCGATCCACCTTGCTCGTTGCGCGGCTCTTGTACCCGTCGGTTCGTTTTCGAGAATCATTTTAACTGGGTAGTCGTCAAACATTCTTACGACATGCCCAGCCCATCGTAATCGACCGATTTTTGCGATGTGTAGGATGGGAGGTTTCTCCAAGCAACTGGTGAAATTTGTGGTTCATTCGTCTCCTTCGCGTTCCGTCTTTCATCTGCACTCCACCGTAGATCGTACGCAGCACCTTCCTTTCAAGGCGCTTTGGTTCTCCACAAGCAATGTCCATGTTTCGTGGCCGTAGAGAACTACCGGTCTATTTAATGGCTTGTAGATGGTCAACTTTGTAGCTCGGCGAACTTTGTTCGATCTTAGCGTCCTTCGGAGTCCAAAGTAGGCACGCTTGCCAGCCATAATGCGTTTTGTATTTCTATGCTGGTGTCGTTATCGGCGGTCACCAATGAGCCAAGATACACGAATTCAGGCCAAATGGGTATTCACCACAAAAAAAAACACATTCAAAAAACATCGGTCCTCTAGAAAAGTGTACTCCTGCAGATTGAAGGATATATGATAAGCCAATAAGAAAAATCCTCAAGAAAGGTCTATTGAGAAATATTGGGCACTTGTCAAACAGAAGTTAAAAAAGAGTGGCGAGGTGAATAGGAATGCAACAGAGATGAAGAGATGGTGGAACAAAATGGCCGCTCATGTTAGCCAACAGAGTGTCCAAAATATGATTTAAATCTAAATGTCATCAAAAACAAATCGGAATAATTTTTTCGCTGCTTTTCCTTTAAAGTGCAACAAATAACCTTCATTTTGAGTACTCAACCTTTTTATTTCATTAACATGGTTCCGAGGGATTAGATTTTTTGCGTTCAGATAATAACTTACTCAAGCTTCAAGCGCAGCCTTCTTGAAGACTAAACTCGTTGAACAATGTTAATTTTTGATCAAGAGACGCACTCTGTACGATGGAACAAATTTATCTCGAGATTTCAATTAAATTTTAGATTGTGGAACGGCTATTTTGTTTTGACGAATTTCCATTATTTTTAGGTTTTTACAGTATTTCTGGTTCAGTAATATCCTGGTTTTCAAATGAAATTTAAAAAAAACCAATCGCCTTGATTTTTTTTTATTTCTCAATAGTTCGTTACAATTTCAATGTTTTGTTGAGTATTTACCGTTCAAAGAGGATTTAAATCATTGTCGCATAGATTAAACAAAATCAAACAAAATGCAGTAAGAGCCTGTTTGAAAATTTGTTAATTAACTTCGCCGTCCAATGCTTCTGGAAGAATTGCAATCGGACAATATTTCATGAACATAGATCACCAGTTAACCGAAAACTTTCCAGTCCCGATCATTTTGTCCATCCCCTGTATATTTAACCAACCAAAATCAGGAAGAGAGTGCAATGTTTTGAGGCTTGTGGATGTGATTCTATTGCAGTGTGCAATTCTAGGCTACAATATTGGTTTTTTAGCAGTTTTGTAGTTTACTTGTGGAATGACATAAAACCTCTTTCAACCTTGAACAATTGACATATCAACAGTATAGACTGTTCCGAAAAATATAAATACACTTTCTTTTTTTTAAATAAATAAGACCATACTGTGATTTTTGATTATTTTATTCTCCGGGGGCGACCTCGGGCGTAAAGGTTAACATCCATGCCTCTCACGCCAAAGTCACGAGTTCAAATCTCACCCCCGGACAAGTTACGAAAATACCCAAAAATGTTATTTGAGTGACTACGACGAGAGATGAACCAGCCCAGGGCTGAAAATCTCGATAATCAAGGAACAATAAAAAAAAATATTTTATTCTCAAACATAGTAAATAAAAATGTTTTCTTTCCATCTTCATTTCAATTTACTTGATTTTTCGTAGGGTAGGCGAGTTCTCTAACTTTTCCCTTAAAACTACTCATAAGCTTTTGCACAGTGCTTTCTTCTACCATTTTTACCACTTTTGGCCAATGTTTCTTAAATTTTTCAAAACTTTCCGCTGGTTTCGTGTGTTTTCTCAGCTTCGCCTTCGTCAAAGCCCGGAAAGTATCGGGGCGTCGAAGATTCGGGGCGAATCTCTGGGCAGCTTGGTGGATTTATCTCCTTTGATGCAAATATCACTCTAGTGCATATTTACAGTAATGGCAGGAAGCAAGATCAGGCCAAAAGATTGTAGGCTTGTTATGCTGTTTGATCAAGGGTAGCAAACTTTTTTTGAGAAAGGCCGAGATATTTTTCCACATC
Source organism: Aedes koreicus (assembly GCA_024533555.2). Classification (NCBI taxonomy): domain Eukaryota; kingdom Metazoa; phylum Arthropoda; class Insecta; order Diptera; family Culicidae; genus Aedes; species Aedes koreicus. The sequence goes on along the minus strand of JAHHFK020004755.1, from coordinate 39,410 downwards.
CGCATATTGCCTGCCACACCCTTAACCTTCTTGCCGAATTTTTCGGTGTAAATTGCTTTCACTGATCCGGGACCATCCTTTTCCTTCGGTGAGGTGTAAAACTGAGATCCCGCCAGAGTTTTATAATCGAGTTTTATGTAGGCTTCATCGTCCATGATAACACAGCCCCTATTTTTTTGGTCAGCAGTTTAACGTACAGCTTTCAAGCCCTCGTTTTCACAGATTCAGCCTGTTTGGTGCTTCGTTCTGGCTGCTTCCGACTAATCTGCAGGCCCATTCTCTCCTTGGCACGCATAACATTAGTCGCCGAAGTACTTAGCTTTTTCGCCACATCTCAGACTGATGCTGAAGGATGACGATTGAAGTAGTCCCTTACCTTTCTGTCGATTGTAGGGTCAGCGGGTTTTCTACCCCCTTCGGGGAATCTACGAACGAGCACTGTTGTTGATACTTCCGTAATGCGGTTTGAACTGCTCCAACGCTCACACCTTCTTCCTCAGCCAGTTTGCTGATCGAAAGACCACTGACGGTGCACCGTTTGTGCACAATCCGTTTACTCTGCTCGGGAGAAAGACCACGCATTTTCAAACTTCCGTGCAGGGATGCCAGATATTTTGTTCAAATGTCTGCGATAAAAATTTAAAATGTCTGGGAATGTCTAAAAAAGATTGTAATTTTTTTTTTTTTGCTAAGTCTGCCACTTCTTTCAACGAAAAGACGTAATAAGAGAGCGAGTTTTGTCATTTTCGCTATATGTGTGATTATGTAAACATTTCTGCATCTATTTCTTGGATTGTATGCAATCTTACACTAAAGACTGGACTCGGAAAAAATGAGACACACAAAAATGATCACCAAAAATTCATTTTAAATCGGATACTTCTCCAAATTTCAGGGATTAAATAACTATATATTAGCTATGTTTTGGCATAATTTATATATTGAATTTCCTCCCCCAAGCTGAATGCTCGTACATATCTCTTAACACTGCTCATGAGATCTTGGGCGAGGCTTTGTCCATCTTCCTTACACGATTTCTCCCAGTTTTTCTTCAACGCTTCATCGGTTTTGAATGTTTTTCCGCTTTTCTTCAACTTCTTCTTCATTATTGCCCAAAACTTTTCGATCGAACGAAGTTCTGGAGTTTTTGGCGGGTTCGCCTCCTTCGGGACCACATTAACGCCCTTCGCTTCGTACCAATCCATTACAGGCTTGGCGTAATGGCACGAAGCGAGATCCGGATAGAACAGCGTGGGACCACGGTGAGAGCGGAGGAAGGGCAGCAAGCCGGTTGTAACGAACGGCTTGCTGTACCGTCCGCACTGGCAGATCGCCTGCCACAACAGGTATTTCTCCGTGAATTTGTCCATCTTTTTCTTCCGGAACTTTTCCGGAACCTCCATGCGGGACGTACCGACAAAAAACTCGAGGCCGGGGATTTGTTTGGTGTCCGCCTTCATATATGTCTCGTCGTCCATGACGAGACAGCCTGGCTTGACCAGCCACTCACAGTACAGCTTCCGCGCTTGCAATTTGGCCACCGTGTTTTGCTTGTCAGTCCTGTTTGGCGCCTTCCTGACCCTAAAAACACGTAGCACAGCCCGCTTAATGGTCTGCTGGACGAACCACTTCGACGAATTGGCCTTTTTGGCCACGTCTCGGGTGGGAAGGTTCGGGTTATTCTTAAAGTACTGCCTTCTCTGGGTATTCCGTTTTCGGTTTTCGGCCGCTTCCAGCGCGCCGCTCGATGGTCTTCGTCTCCTGGAACATCTTCACAACGCGGACCACGGTGGAATGGTGGATTCCAAGCATTTTTCCGATCCATCTGTGCGACTGACCAGGATTATCGATCACCACGCCCAAGATTTGCTGGCCTAGCTCTTCTTGTTTCGATTGCATCTTGAAAACTACTTTACAGATCGCAATAAAATTTTGCACACATAAAAATATCACTCTAAACTAGTATTACCCAAAAAACCCAAAAGGAACCCAAAACAGGCCACGTCCGTGAAACCACGGGCCCGCAAACTCAACGATTCGTTATTGTGTAGAAATTCTGGGTGTATAATAATGGACGATGAATCGTATGTGAAACTAGATTACAAAACGCTTCCCGGACCACAATTCTATACTGTAAGCGAAGACAAAGACATCCCCGAAACGGAGAAGGCAATTTTTACCGAAAAATTCGGTAAGAAGGTTATGGTTTGGCAGGCAATATGCGAGTGTGGTAAAACATCTAGTCCGTACATCACAACGGAGACGATGAACACTCAGAAATACGTTAAGGAATGTCTCCAGAAGCGATTATTGCCGATGATCAGGCAGCACGAAGGTCAAGCAGTGCTTTGGCCTAATGTGGCGTCATGTCATTACGCAAAGGACACTTTAGAATGGTACAAAAGTCAAAATGTCAGTCAGCCGAACTGCCCGGAGGCACGGCCAATCGAGACTTTTTGGGCTTCAACCATAGCAAAGCTTCGAAAATTCATAAAACCAGCGAACGACATCCAAAAATTTAACAAAAGATTGGCCAAAAGTGGTCAAAATGGTGGGAAGTACCACTGTGCAAAAGCTTATGGGTCATGTTCGAGGAAAAGTTAGGAGTCTTGGCTATGATTAAATATTTTGATTAAACGAGAGTAAAATGTCATATAAAACACAAATACAAATATGATTTGTCAAATAAAATTATTAAAACTAAAAACAAGACTTTTTTTTATTTTGAAAGTGTGCTTATACTTTCTGGAACAGTCTATATATCAGATAAATTGTTCATTATGTTGTTTGTTGTAGGATTTAAGTAACAAGTAACTATCCTCCATGAACAAGGTCTGACTCTTCTGGAAATTGGCAGAATAATAAGAAAGAGTTAGGATGTCCTGCATAATAACCTACGGTTGGGTAAGAAATATGCCACTAAGAAGCGACCCGGACGTCCCTCTATTCTGACACCGAGGATGAAGAGGGAAATCAAACGAATTGCAGTCCATCAAAGGCTGTGTCCGAGTGCCATCAAAGCCGAAATGAATCTTCCTGTGTTCAAACGTCGGATTTGTCAGATTTTGAGTAAAGATCCCAATATTTCCTTTAGGAAAACGGCATCTGCACCAAAACTTCTTGATCGTCATAAGAAGGCCCGTTTTGCCTTTGCTGAAAAAGGCAAAAAAAGTATTAAAATTAGATGGGCCGGATGGTTTCAGCAGTCGCTGGTGTGAAGAAAGGTAAAACAGGCCAACTAAAGAAAAAGGAATTTTGGTGGAGGTACCGTTATGATTTGGGCAGGATTTAGCGAATCTGCAAAGACATCCGTTTGTTTCATTTCAACACGGATGAACTCGGAAATGTATTGCCAGCTTCTGGAGGAAGTTCTTGTTCCATTAGCTGACATGATCTTTCAACAGGATAACGCTTCTTGTCATGCGTCGGCAGCAACAAAAAACCTCTTGGACTTCCATAATATCCCTGTGCCGGAATGGCCGGCATGCAGTCCCGATTTAAATCCAATCGAAAATGTTTGGGGCTTGCTTTCTCGCAAAGTTTATGGTCAAGGAAGAAAGTATGACACGGTGGAAGAATTAAAGTTAGCGATTCAGGATGAATGCTCTAAACTTGATCCGAATGAATTGAAATCGTTCATAACGTCTATGTCAAGACGTTTGCAAGAGGTTATTTCTAAAAAGAGAAATGTTACACATTACTTATTTGTTATTTTCTTGAATTGAAATTCGATAAATAAATGATACTGTTGAAATATTTGATCTTGTCTTGATATTTATTTCCCACGAGAAAAAAAAAACTTTTGGATTGTTTTGAAATGACTCGTCTAAAAGGGAAAACTACTGATGATGAACTTTTAACTTGCTGCTGAGTATGTATTGGAAAGCATTTGGTTTACACAGCATAGAATGTACTATGAAAATTTTCAGAAAGTAGTTTGTTATTATGCTTATTTCCCGACCAAAATTCACGCAGATAAGATTCAAACCTTTGGTAAAGCTGTTCTCCAAAAACAACACAACAAATCGACCCTTTTCATAACTCAAATTGGTCAACGATTAAATAAATCGTAATAAACACTTACTTATTGATGAGAATTATGCAACAGATTACTTCATAACTATCATTTGGGACTAAAAAAAAGCCTCTTAAAAACAAACACATACATAAATTTCAATTTTTCCGGTCGGTCCACAACCATACCAAAGATCGCAGTCTAATTCGGGAGTAAAATAGAACGATCTCCTAAACCTGCTCCCGAACGAATCGATGGGTGCATCGAAATTCCATTACGATCCCCTTGATTCCCGAAAACAACATCTTGCAACTCACTCGGATCGATCCTTGTCCGAGAATTGGCCAGTGGCCGAGAAATGTGTTTTTATGTAACACTCATCTCGCATCGTTAGCTCGTTGCTTCCTTCCTTTCTTTCTTCCGCCGCCCTAATTTGCATCGTGATGCATCTCTCGTCCACTACGGCAAGCAACGAGTGGCACACAAAGATCAACCCATTTATCACCGTCCCTTACCCGCTCAGCTCTCTGCTCCGACCACTCGATCGACCCCTAGTAGGCTGTATACAAACAAAGCTGATTCTGAAAAAACGCGCAAATTGATGCTGATGTGTTGTGTTGGTAGCATGCCAAGAATGTGTGCGCGCACATGTCTGTTTCACAACGCACGAGTACCCCAAAAACTGCCCCTCCCCCCACCAACGTCCGGTCAGTCCCAACGACACGCAGCACCGATCTACTGGCGGGAGCTAGCAGCCGAACCGAAGCGAAGCGACCGCATCTAATTGTCAATGTCAGTGTCAAGTACGTGAAAGTCAACCAACGAACCACCAGCCAACCACCAAGCGCAGCGCAGCGGCTAATGCATCTACACACACACAAACACACCTCTAGCCTACCTTTGGTTCACTCGGTTAAGTCAGTCAGTGCAGTGTGCGGTTGCGGTGGTCGTTAGAATTCACGGGAAACAGACACACATGTGACACCTCCGCCGCCGCCACATCCCAACCCCTTCGTGTCTGTATGCACGTTGACAACCACTCCCGGCCGGCCGAAGCGAGCGACTTATATTTGTTGGTTGCACAATTACACTTCCATCGTCGTAGAACCTAGTGCAGTGCGATGCGAATCGAATTCGTTCAACTGCACACAGTAAGCCACCTTAGTTCGGTGGTGTGTGCGAAAGTGAAGCGATCGATTTCCTCGCTCGCTGTGTGTTTGTTGATGGGCATTTGCGAGGGATGTGGCGAAATTTCGGAACGAATTCCTCCAACTGTAAATATTGGGCGAACTCGGAGAGCCGCTTGCGTAATCCGTCTTCATTAGCTATGTTTTGGGTTTGGGTTTGGAGGTTGCCTGATAAAGAATATATGCGGCTTGCTGGCATTAGAACAGTTTGGTGAGTTAGGGTTTTGATTCTGAATACTCGTCTGTTGTTTTCCATCAGAATTCGACTTCCTCAGTCGCCGCCTACGGTTTTGATTTCACATTGTACGAAACCAGTCACCGTCAAAAAGTCAAGTTCATCCACGAATGAGGCCTACCACCACCGACATCGCCGACGTCTGATGGCTCCCTTCCACCCATTCAGAAATCCAGCCGTTTACCCAGACATGATTCGGCGTGGAATTAATGAGAAAAGCAACGCACCGAAAAACGAAAAAAAAAAGTTGGATAAAACTTTCCCAGACGCACCACTGCCAGACTAAACACACTCCGTCAGCGAATAGCTCCAGCGCCACGAGGAACCACAACAACAACAACAAAAACGTGCTGAAAGCCAAACGAACCTCCGGAGCCGGTAGCAGAAGCAGTGGAAAAAAAAGTCTATCATGCTTAACACTAAGTATATACAGAAAACCCCCTCCCCCCACCCACCATTTTGGCCAACAAATGCCTACTTACTACCACTTCTGCCCATCTCCCACACCATTGTGGAAGTCATTGAAGAGTTCCAGACGCGTTCCCCACCCCCCTTTCCACCACCCAACGGAAATGGAAGCCGACGACGACGACGAAAACACTCACGCAGCCAGTGGCAACCAACAAAGGCAAAAATCCAGACACGCACTATAAAAAGACCGGCCCCCTCTCCCCCGGTCCCTCCCACCCACTTCCAGACAGATTTACTTCGCCGCCTGGCTGACTGCCTGACTGGTGGAAAGGTCACCCCGAAAATGAGGCCTATTTCGGCCAGACAGAAGCAGGCACCAACAACCACGCAACAGCCGACCGACGACGACGACGACGAGTTCAACCGAAGTCAAGTTCAAAAACGCAGCCGAGGCGACGCGACGAAGGGACGGAGTGCGTGTGCGATTCAATGCGTTAGAAGGTGGAGGAAAGGAGCCTTAGTGGAGCTTTGTCACGCGTAGTCAACGTCGTCGGGACGAATTTAGTAAAAACCGGTAGGAAGAAGCGAAACCAGTTCCCTTTGTCCCGGCCAGACATGGCGGGGGTGGGTAGGCTTTTCTTTTAATTTGGGGTTTGTGGGAGGGTGGGCATAGGTAAGCTCTCCAGAAGGAAAGAGGTGCTCGATCGACTTGGGTTGACATCGGCGGGTGAATGGGACGATTTTTTTTTCGGAAATCAGAATCGGAATTGTTCGAGTTGTATGTTCGGTGAAGCCTGTAGATCTAAATATAATATAAACTTAAGGTGAAGATATATATAAGCTTAGCACAGGCACAGGCTTAGCGTGAATCTTCAAGAGCACGAATCTCATCTCTCATGTAACATACAGTTATGAAATAGCTATATCTTAATTAGTAGGTAACAACGATCAGAGAGTAGTAATTTCATTACTGGATGTTGTATGGGGAATGCGACTTGTGCTCTCGGAGTTTCACGCTAAGGGTAACATGTATCTTCACCTTAGAATAAAGAGCTGAGAATCTGTGCTTCTGCTGCCTGAAGTTATTCGGATACAACAGACCTAATTTTTTGCGGATATAACAAACTTATACTTCTCTGTGAATTTGGAAATTTGGCCTGAAAATCTAGGAATCTGAATTCTTCATAGCATGAAGTCTGGCATTCCACAAATCTCTTATGAAAATTTGAAATCTGGAAATCTGCCAATCTCCCAATTTCAAGAAATCTGATAAGGAAGAAATGTCCTAATCTTAAACCCTGAAATAATCTAGAAAAAAATCGAATCAGTTCACAAATCTGGCTTAAAAATGTCAATTCAGGAAATCTAAGAATCCGCAAATCTCTTGTGAAAATCTGAAGATTTGAAATCCGTAACCTGGAAATCTGAGTATTTCGGAATTTGTAAACATCTGATAATCAGGGAATATATACAATCTTAAACCTAAAATAAAAAAATAAAAGTTAAAAAACTGATCTGAGAGTTCACAAATTCCGTTGAAAAATCCATTTCTATAAAATTCTGGCAAGAAAAACACCAACAGAATACCTTTAAGCTCACTATTCACAAATAATCATTTGTTTTTGACGTTGGACTCTTTGAACGGAAGGTGCTGCGTACGATCTACGGTGAAGTGCAGATGGAAGACGGAACGTAGAGGAGGCGAATGAACCACGAATTGCACCAGTTGCTGGGAGAACCTTCCATCGTACACATCGCAAAAATCGGTCGACTACGATGGGCTGGGCATGTCGTAAGAATGTCGGACGACAGCCCTGTGAAAATGGTTCTCGAAAACGAACCGACAGGTACGAGAAGAAGAGGCGCGCAACGAGCAAGGTGGATCGATCTAGTAGAAGGCGACCTGCGGACCCTCCGCAGACAGCGAGGCTGGCGAGGTACAGCCATGGACCGATTACAATGGAAACAACTTCTGTGTACAGCAGAGGCCACACCGGCCTTAGTCTGATTGGTAAGGTAAAGTTTTGACGTTGGACTACGTCTTTGTTTTCTATACCGGGATATAATTTTTAAAAAAATAATCGAATTGCGACCGTCACGAAAAGTGGTCAGATTTTGAGCGTTAATATCTCAGTCATTTCTCCGAAGACTTTCAAAAACTTTGCACAAATCGATCGGAAATTTATCTACGCATCGATTCCAACAAGGTCTTTAAACGTTTATCAATTAAAAAATATTGCATTGTACAATCAAAATGGCTTACATTTTATAGCGTAGTCCTGCATCATCATTTCGAACAACCCAATGGGGCTGTATCTTGCCCCTTTTTTTTATCTGAAAATCAGAAAGTCCGACAACCTGAGGTTTTCTTTTGTCCTGGAAATTTTTAAATTGAATTTTGAAAACAAAAATACTCTTAAATCTTCTAAGTTGGATGCCTTTCAGTTATGAAAAGATGTCAGCATATCAAGATACTAAATAATTTTTCTTAATTTCAAAATCATGGAAACCCCCCCCCCCCCCCCATCAGTCCATACCATAAAACGCCAACTTAAATCCATAATCTATTTCTCATTGCATTCTAATACATTTCCAGTTGAACCTAAATCCGAAATCCATTGCATTCTGAATTTCATTTCCATTCCAAATTTCGAAACCAATTTACAATCCATTTCCATTCCATTCCATTCAATTTCCATTCCATTTCCATTCCATTTACATTCTATTTCCATTCCATTTCAATTCCATTAAATTCCATTATTTACCATTCCATTTCCATTCCAATCCATTCCATTCCAATCCATTTCCATTAAATCCATTCCATTTCCATTCCATTCCATTCCATTCCATTTCCATTCCATTCCATTTCCATTCCATTCCATTCCATTCCATTCCATTCCATTCCATTTCCATTCCATTCCATTCCATTCCATTCCATTTCCATTCCATTTCCATTCCATTCCATTCCATTCCATTCCATTCCATTCCATTCCATTCCATTCCATTCCATTCCATTCCATTTCCATTCCATTTCCATTCCATTCCATTCCATTCCATTCCATTCCATTCCATTCCATTCCATTCCATTTCCATTCCATTCCATTCCATTCCATTCCATTCCATTCCATTCCATTCCATTCCATTTCCATTCCATTCCATTCCATTTCCATTCCATTCCATTCCATTCCATTCCATTCCATTCCATTCCATTCCATTCCATTCCATTTCCATTCCATTTCCATTCCATTTCCATTCCATTCCATTCCATTTCCATTCCATTTCCATTCCATTCCATTCCATTCCATTTCCATTCCATTCCATTCCATTCCATTCCATTCCATTCCATTCCATTCCATTCCATTCCATTTCCATTCCATTCCATTCCATTCCATTCCATTCCATTCCATTCCATTTCCATTCCATTCCATTCCATTCCATTCCATTCCATTCCATTCCATTTCCATTCCATTCCATTCCATTCCATTCCATTCCATTCCATTCCATTCCATTCCATTCCATTTCCATTCCATTTCCATTCCATTCCATTCCATTCCATTCCATTTCCATTCCATTCCATTCCATTCCATTCCATTTCCATTCCATTCCATTCCATTCCATTCCATTTCCATTCCATTCCATTCCATTTCCATTCCATTTCCATTCCATTTCCATTCCATTCCATTCCATTCCATTCCATTCCATTCCATTTCCATTCCATTCCATTTCCATTCCATTCCATTCCATTTCCATTTCCATTTCCATTCCATTCCATTCCATTCCATTCCATTTCCATTCCATTCCATTCCATTCCATTTCCATTCCATTCCATTCCATTTCCATTCCATTCCATTCCATTCCATTCCATTCCATTCCATTTCCATTCCATTCCATTCCATTCCATTCCATTCCATTCCATTCCATTCCATTTCCATTCCATTTTTCCATTCCATTTCCATTCCATTTCCATTCCATTTCCATTCCATTCCATTCCATTCCATTTCCATTCCATTTCCATTCCATTCCATTCCATTCCATTCCATTTCCATTCCATTCCATTCCATTTCCATTCCATTCCATTCCATTCCATTCCATTTCCATTCCATTCCATTCCATTTCCATTCCATTCCATTCCATTCCATTCCATTTCCATTCCATTCCATTCCATTCCATTCCATTCCATTCCATTCCATTCCATTTCCATTCCATTCCATTCAATTCCATTCCATTTCCATTTCCATTTCCATTCCATTCCATTCCATTTCCATTCCATTCCATTCCATTTCCATTCCATTTCCATTCCATTCCATTCCATTTCCATTCCATTTCCATTCCATTTCCATTCCATTCCATTCCATTCCATTTCCATTCCATTTTCCATTCCATTTCCATTCCATTCCATTCCATTTCCATTCCATTCCATTCCATTCCATTCCATTCCATTCCATTCCATTTCCATTCCATTTCCATTCCATTCCATTCCATTCCATTCCATTCCATTTCCATTCCATTCCATTCCATTCCATTTCCATTCCATTCCATTCCATTTCCATTCCATTCCATTCCATTCCATTTCCATTCCATTTCCATTCCATTTCTGAGCTTTAAGTCAGAGAATCCAAAAATCTTCATTGTCCTTAAAATTTTGAGTTATCTCTAAATACGAGAATCTTCCAGTCTATGCATTTGAATACCTGGGAATCTTGGAGTTCGATTATTTGAAAGTCTCGACTATTTGATGGTATTGGAATGCTTCAACATCGAAAAAATTAAAAAAAAAAAACTACCTTGGAATCAGAACAACTGATTTATTGAGTATTTGGAACTCTGCGAATCCTTAAAAATGTAAATTCTTAAATCTGGAAACTCTGGAATCCGGAATTTACAAAAGAAATATTAGTTAAACATAAACATAAAAAGAGGTTACTCCCTAAATGACATAGAATCATATGTATATCTTTTTTTTTTTTTAAAAAAAAAGAGCTAAATACTTATATAATGATGTTTCAAAATCAAATATCTCAAAATTGAAAATCTGAAATAGAAATCGACACAAATTCAGATAACTTTAAGAGTTTGAACTTGGAAGTACAATAATCTTACATATCTGAAAATCTAAATAAATATGACCATGAGCTTGAGCATAAACATTGTACTCGAACAAAACATGCAACACTTTCTTTTGTGTGTAACTTTTTATGGGTAAACATTGATAAAATTTTGGGTAAAACTAGTTTAGAGTGTAATGTTTACATGTGCAAAATTTCGTCACAATCTGTCAAATGGTTATCGAGATGGCTTCCAAGCAAAAGGTGCTTCGACAAAAAAAATACGGACGCGGTCCAGGAAAATCCAGGCCAGTCCCACAGGTGGATCGCGAAACAGTTGGGAATCGACAATTCAACCCTGTCCCGTGTGGAAGCTCGTTCAAGGAGACCCAGACGAACAAGCGGTGAGCTGGCAGCGGAAGAAAAGCAAAGACAACCGACCCCGTGAACGCAAGGAAGGTGAGGGATTGCTTCAAGCGCAATCCGAACCGTTCGGGACGTAAGAAATTGAACGGTCACTTCAGAAAGAAAACACAAGTAGCAACATCATGGTGGCGCTGCTATCGCAAAATTCTTATGTTGATGTCAGTGGTAAATATAAATATGAATCCCGTTTTTGGCAACGCATATTTTTTGCCTCTTTTGCTTTTTCGTAAATCCATTTAACGCTTAATGCAATTTCTGATTTCACTAGAATTTTATTTAGGGATCCTTTTAACGTGGTTCTTCAAGAAAAAATGCCTAAATAGAACTAAAATAACTCTAAGTATACAATCGGATTATTAGGCCAAAAATGGAAACCTACTGTATTTGTATTCAACACAGGCTAACGCAACATGCTGTTTGTGCGGCGTTAGTGTTTTTAACGAGGTGTTAACGTATTTTTATTTGAACTTGTACACAATTTTTTAAAGTCATTTTGTTCTAACTTAGATGTGTGTACTCTGTACGGGAACTATTCTGATGTCAAAAGAAAAATTATAAACTGACAAAATTTTACCGAACACGGCAGCTTCATTTAGCAAAGATAGACTACAGCGCCATATCTGCGGCAAGATCTGGAATTAATATAATAATGACAAAAGACGACAAATTACATACTGAGAGACTTTGCCGAAGACAACTCTAGAGCTTCATTTGACAAAGACTGACTGCAGTGTAATAATCTCTGCGGCTAGATCTGGAACTAAAGAGACGACACATGACATACTGAAAAACTTTATCCAAGACGGTATCTCTCTAGAGCTTCATTCAGCAAAGATAGACGGCAGCGCCATCTCTGCGGCAAAATCGGGATCTAAGCTGATACTGTCACATGACTACATTTTATATTCCAAACAACTTTGCTGAAAACGGCAACTCTCTAGAGCTTCATTCAGCAAAGATAGACGGTAGCGCCATCTCTGCTGCACGATTTGGAACTAATATGATAAAATCAAAAGACGATTCGTTACGCACTGAGAATCTTTGCCCAAGACGCCAATTCTCTACAATGAGTCTGGAATGTTTTATGGGCATTTCTGTTAACACAGCAAAACTAAAACTTCCTTCCATGTAAAGCAGATTCCCGGGGGACAATGTAACTGGAAACAAGTTTGCCCACGCCCATCGAGGAGAGGAGAAGGATAATGATGAAATGACTCACCGATCCCCTCATAAATGACATGAAGTGGTGTGGTTGGGAAGGAAATGATCTAGTATGCGCCATAAGCGCCATAAGTGAAATGATCAGTGTTTTTGGTGGATATATAATTGTGTGTTCTAAGCAAGAATGTTTTTGTGAATTATTGAGATATAAATAATACAAAACGATCTCACCAAATTAGCGTCGAATTCCAAGATGTTATTTCAATCCGGGATCTTACCCGGATTTCCTTGGGATCTTTCCCTTGAAAACTTGAACATCGAGGACTAGTAGGGAGAGTAGCCGAACACCGTCAGTCAGCTTTACCATCATCGTCTTTGTGTGCGTAATATGCGGGGCACTAGGAACTAGCTTCCATATAAATGTTCCAAAATATTAAGGAAAATTATTCCTGGAAAAGGTTCCCTGGAAGGAAGTCATCGAAAGCTTTGAACGATTCCTTCGAAATTTCGTGGGGATTTTTTAGAGAATATGCAACATTTTTTGTCTGACTTATTATAAATATATTCCGAATCGATCTCACCAGACCACATCAATTTCCAGAATGTCATTTCAATCCGAGATTTTTGCCTTTCCTTTGAAAACTATAACATCGAAGTCTGGTAGGGAAAAAAGCAGAACAGTGACAGTTTTCTTTATCAGCATCGTCTTAAAGTGTGGAATATTTGAGGCACTACCCAAATAAATTTCGTATGGTTATTTTTTTTAACGACCAAATAGGATATCATCCAAACCATTAAAGAAATGATTGAAGGATTTGTGATATCGTTCGTTTACGGTTATTTTTTATGAGGGTAGGGCTTAGCTTCCATCCAAATGTTCCAAAACCTGACGGAAAATTATTCCTCCAACGTGTTTCCTGGAAGAAACTTTTCGACTTTATTCAAGCATCGTTTTCCAAAATTTAGAAGGATTCCCATAAGGGGAAAGCTCCTTAGTTTCCGCCAAAATATCGTGGGGAATCAATCGTTCGAGAATATGTTACTTTTTTTTGCCTTACCTATTAGAAGACATAAATGTGAGTTTTACGCAACGATCTCACCTAAAGTAATGTTCTAGGATTCCTTATAAACGAATGAAATGATCAGGTTTAGAGTGTTTACCGTTTATTGGATTTTTTGTGTAAGGATAACTTTATGAAGTATTGAGTCATAAAGATATGTATTACGGAACGATCTCACCAAATTAGCAGCAAATTCCAGGATGTCATTTCAATCCGAGATCTTACCCGGATTTCCTTTGAAAACTTGAGCATCGAGGACTAGTAGGTAAGTAGCAGAAGTGCGCCGGTTTGCTTTTCCACCATCGTCTTTGTGTGTGAAATATTTGGGGCTCTGGGAAAATTCCGAATTTCCATCGAAATATTCCAAAATATCATGGAAAATTATTCCTGGAAGAAATTCTTCGACCTTATTCAGCAACTCTTCCAGAAATCTAGATTGATTCTTGTTAGGATATTTGAGCACTTCCACCAAAATTTCGTGCGGAATATTCGAGAATATGTTCCTATTTTACCTGACTTTTTCGTAATTTCCCACCCGGGAGTCCAAAGGAGAATTGCTCCCGGAATTGAGAGCAACTTCTCCAGGAAATCATGAGACAATATTCCACGAACATTAATAATTTTGATTTTTCATTTCTGTGAATTCTTGGAAATTGGATTTAGTACAGAGCAAGCGACGTCCAGACATCCTCTTATTTCATTACAGAAACCCACAAGAACTGCTCCCGGAAAACCCCCGTTCACAATTCCTCGTGGAAGAATCCTTCGGCAAACACCCACCAGTCAACGCACCGCCACCGAATTATCGCTCATTTTCCGGTCGTTATCGTGTCGCGTTGCGGCCCGCGTCGTGGTCGGCATATTTTCCACCAGACTTGGCGAGCTCCTTTGTCCTGTCGCCCATTTTCCCACCCCCACGCACGCAAACATTCGACGCACTCGCCAGCACACGGTCTGGCCCACATATTTTGGTGTCGCCGTCACACCGCCCCCGACCGTGCATTCAACCTACGGAACCCAGACGGGTACGATGAACACATAAATATACATACATTCAGGCAAACAGGTCCTTATTGCTGCGGAGGGGCGCAGGATTCCGTCTGACTTTGCGGTATGTGGGGGTAGTGGTGGGGGAGGGTTTTATTTTGGTCGTCTACATGCCAGGTTGATGACACACGCATCCGGCTGGGTGGATCCGAAACGGGGGAGACACTGAGGGCGAGAGGCCTCTTCAGAAGCCTTCTCAAGGATGTCTCGAGTCGAACACACGACCACGGAGGAGAGTATGGGAACTCAGCGAAAAATCAAGTAGCCGTATGACACATCAATAATTTGCCATCTGTCTAGACGGTCTTTATTTACATCGTTTGGGGTTTGGTGGGGGAAGAGGCAACCATACCGCGGACCAAGAGAGTTTGGGAGAGTGAGTGAGAGCAAGAGTGCGTAGCAAATACGCACACCGCACGCAGCATGCGTGCGAGGTGTGAGTGACCGGTCAAAAACCAAAACAAAGGGAGAGTGAGAGTGACCTGTCAAATCACCACCATCAGATGGTCGGTCGGTCGGTCGGTCGGTCGGAGGATGTAAACAAACATCCGAATCCGTTGGAGAGTGCGAGAAAATGTGCGTACGGTGAGCGGGATGCATAATTGGCCCCGAGACACAAACCAAGTGCTTCAAGTGGTTTTGTTTGGTAGTGTGTGAGAGGTGGAGAGAGCTGCAGTTGACACCAGCAAATCGGGGGGAAGTAAATAGGTGCGTAAAAATGCGACAACGTGTTGAAGCGAAAATGCACAAACGAATGAAGAGAGCGGCGGTTGGTTGGCTGGTGGTGGAAGAGTTGGTTTGTAAACAAGAAACTCGGCGACGATCTTCTTTGTTCTTTCGTAGCTGGGAAATAGTGCGTGCGGGATTGCGGGGTGGTGCAGCGGACGGACGGACGGAAGGAAATTCGAGTTTTGCGAATGTTGAGCGACCGGCAGTTTTTTCGCACGCATTTTGGCGCTGCGAAACCAGTTCGACTGGTTGGTGGTGGTGGTGAATTTGCAAATTCGCGAATTTTTTTTTTGCGGCTCGTTTAGATTAGTTTTAGAGGCCTCCATCTGG
The DNA here is from genome assembly GCA_024533555.2 of Aedes koreicus. Taxonomy (NCBI): domain Eukaryota; kingdom Metazoa; phylum Arthropoda; class Insecta; order Diptera; family Culicidae; genus Aedes; species Aedes koreicus. The sequence continues at coordinate 23,763 of JAHHFK020004755.1, read as the reverse complement.
TGGACTCGGATGCTCGCAGACATACGTCGTATTTTATTTTATTTTGTGCTTTGAAATGAATGATCCGGCAAACGCCGGTTGAAGGTCAAAGCGAGGTTTCGTGTTGGAACTTGTTACTTACGATTGGGGGTTGTGTGTGAGTTTTTTTGTGGCTGACATTACCTGCAAGAAATAGAAGAAAACATGTTAGTTTGTTGTAATACTGTCAATCGGTCAAATCTGTCAATATGTTATAATGATGTCACCTTCCGGTGTGTCGGCCGAAATCGACATCATTACGCAACTGTGCACTGCATTGATCATATGCTCCGCTGCATGGCAAACCTTCAGCAACCGGTCATTACGGCGCTTGGCGATCACAAGTTCAATGCAAACACAAAGTCAACAACAGCTTGGAAGCGATCATTCGCAACAATTGACCACCACCGCCCCTGCTTCAGCGGCCATCACTCCCCCCCTGGTCAAACAAGAGGCAATAAAGCCAAAATCATCTAATGCCGTTTTTGCTCACTCGCAACAGCAGCAGCCGCTAGAGCGAATTTGCCCGTCCACTTATTTTTCCTCCAGCGTCGGCTGGTCGCCGTCGCTGAACGTTCGGACTCGAAACACAATGAACTTGGTTGCGTATCCTCCAAGCTCCTGTTCTCCCAGTACCCACTCTCGCTGATCTCCACACATTGCAAGATCCCATCATGCACGCAGCAACACGCGCTTGCTGCGAAGCACGGAACTTTTCAGCCAAGCGGAACGCACACACCGACACACACGCACCCGGACGGACGCCGAAAAAAAAAATTCGCACATATGCCGCACATCACACACAGAGAGCACGAACACCAAAATCCATAGATAAAAATACACAAAATTCGCAAATTTCGTTTATGTGTCAAGGTTGTTTCGCTTCGCGTGCGTCAACCCCTCCGCCCTCCCCCGCCACCATTCCGACCAACCGAACAAAACTCGCTCGCATCGCCACCGTCCTCGACGCGGCCACGAGACGGCTTTGATTTCGGTTCTCCAGAGCGCTCACAACAGCAGCGGCGAACAAAGCGACAAAGAGGAAGACGAAAACAAAAATTGGCGGATCGAAATTCGCCACAAGCTGGTGTTTGAACTGTGCGCGAACACAGATAGAGATAAGCGGCATTGGACGACCACCACCATCACCATCAATCCAAGCACCGCAGCAGTCAGCCCTCCAAAATCCGACGATGACGTGATGCACGCAAAATTGTCCCCCGAGAGAACGCTGGTCACCATCGAAGTATGCGTGGCCGGTTTGATGGGCGGTATGAAGGTTCAAATTCGTAACAATTATCACCCAGAAGCAGCAGCAGCACAGTTGGCGCTGATAATCCCGAGCACGGTGAAAACCGAAAGGGGTTTCCGCAAGGGCAATGAACCGGTTCAAATTTCCAGTGGACTACCTTCGAAATCATCTGCTTACATCGAAAAGTAAAGTATGTAGATTCGATGACGTCAAAGAAATATTGCAGCAGCAGCAGCTTCCCAAAATTGGATAATCGGAGGACCCCACGTTCACTTTCCATCCTTCCCCCCTCCCGACCGTTTTCCACAGCATGCGCGGTTTTGGATCAGTGAAAGCAAGTACGCACACGAAAAAGGGAGAGGGGAAAGTGTGAGAGGCATGGGAAATTGGGGAATTGGCGTAGAACGGGCCTAATAGGCGCGAGGCAGCATAAGTGAATTTGAATGGGGATTTGCGAGAGGAAAAAATGAGTTTGGAGATTAAATTAGTTGACGAAATTTGGAATACAGAATATGCATCCAGCATAAATCCTTATTCTGTATCTTCTCAAACGCATATTATTAAAGTTTATGGAAACTACACACTTAGAAAATTTTACAGTATTCGGTAATTTTTTACCGATCTTTCAACAGCTGAAATTTTACAGTACTCTGGTAAAAAATTACCGGAACTTGTCAAATTTTACCGAAATCCGTTAAATCGGATTACCGAACGTTCAGCTGTTGAAAGTTTCGTAAAAAATTACCGAATGCTGTATAATTTTCTAAGTGTGTAACATATTTGGATTTAATATCAAAATTGCGAAGTAAATCCAAATCTGAATATTGAAATGTAACGGAAAAATGCAAGATTTCGAGCGCTGATAACTCAGTCATTTCTTGATCAATTTCCTAAATTTTTGCACCCATCAATCGGAAATTGTTCCACCTATGCACGTTATAATTTTATTTCGTTTTCAAATGTAAATCTGTGACAAAAACGATAAAAATAGCCCCTAAACATTATCAAACCATTAAATCTATCTCGGCAATTCTGGGAATTTAGGGGGCGGCCCCGAGGTAGTGGTTAACATCCATACCTCTCACGCCAAAGTCACGAGTTCGAATCTTACGAAAATACCCAAAAGGTATTTGAGTGACTACAACGGGAGATGAACCAGCCCAGGGCTGAAAATCTCGATAATCAAGGAACTAAAAGAAATAAAAAATAAGAAAAAACTCTGAGAATTCATTCTAATTCCCATACAAATGAAACACAAATTTCTGCATAACTCGAGACCTAATCAAGCAAATGGAACCAAATTTTGCATGTGGGGGGTTTTGGAGACAAGGAATGTTTCTATGGTTGTTTGAGACCCCTTCCCTCTCTGGAAGGGGAGGCTCTCATACAAATGAAACTGAAATTTCGGATAACTCGAGAACTAATAAAGCAAATGGAACCAAATTTAGCATGTGGCGATTTTGAAGGCACGAAATATTTCTATGGTGGTTTGATACAAATCTTCTCTATTGTAGGGGGAGGGGGCTCCTATATAAATGAAACACAAGTTTCTGCTTAACTAGAGAAATAAATAAGTATATGGAACCAAATTTAGCATGTGGACGTTTTTGGAAGAGAGAATGGTTTCTATGGTAGTTTGAGACTCCTCCGCCCTCTGGAAGGGAGGGGAGGCTCCCATACAAATTAAACACAAATTTCTGCATAACTCGAGAACTAATCAAGCAAATGGAACCAAATTTGGCAGATGAGGTTCTTGAAGGAAAGAAATATTTCTATGATAGTTTGACACCCCTCCGCTCTCTGGAAAGGAGGAAACATGTTTTTTTTGCATGAAACATGTTTTTTTTGCATAACTCGAGAGCCAATGCAGCAAATGATATCAAATTTGGCATGTTGAGGTTTTGGAGGCAAGAAATGTTTCTATGGAAGTTTAGGACCCCTCCCCCTCTTGAAGGGAAGGGGGGCTCCCATACAAATGAAACATAAATTTCTGCATAACTCGAGAACTAATCAAGCAAATGAAACCACATTTGGTATATGGAGGTTTTTGGAGGCAGGATTTCTATATATAAAAAATGAATTTCGGTCCATCTGTCTGTCTATCTGACCCTTATAGACTCGGAGAGTTCATAACCGATCGGCGTGAAAATTTGTATGCAGGGGTTTTTGGGACTGGGGAAAGTTCTTATGATTGTTTGAGAACCCTCCTCTCTCTGGAAGGGGAGAGAACTAAGCAAATGGAACCAAATTTGGCATGTGGAGGGTTTTGAAGGCAATGGTTGTATAATGGTTTGAGACCCCTCCCCCCTCTGGAAAGGCGGGCTCCAATACAAATGAAACGCAAATTTCAACCAAACATGAGAATTATCCAGGTTACTAAAACACAAAACGTGTATGGCTCGGTTAAGAAGCATGATCTGATAGAAGTTTGAACCCCTGCTTAGTCAAGAAAAAAACTCATTCCGAAAAACAACCATGAGTGTGCCAGTTTTCATTCATTTAGTTGCAGGCGTAGCAGCGCTCGCACCGGGTCCAGCTAGTATATACATATAAATGAATTTCTGTCTGTCTGTCTGAACCTTTTAGACTTGGAGATTACCGGGGAACGTTCTTATGATAGTTTGAGACCCCTCCCATCTTTGGAAGGAGGGGCTCTCATACAAATGAAGCACAAATTTCTGCATAACTCGAGAACTAATCAAGCAAAAGAAACCAAATTTAGCATGTGGGAGTTTTTGAAGGCGAGAAATGATTCTATGGTAGTTCAAGACCCCTCCCTTATCTAGAAGGGGAGGCTCTCGTACAATTGAAACTGAAATTTCGGCATAACTTGAGAATTAATAAAGCAACTGGAACCAAATTTGGCATGTGGGGATTTTGGAGGCAGGAAATGTTTCGACTTTGGCTAGAGACCCCTCCCTTCTCTGGTAGGGGGAGGGTCTCATGCAACTGAAACACTAATATAAACCAAACATGAGAATTATCCCTACTGTAATGAAAATTTGTAAGCAGGGGTTTAAGGGGCCGGAGAAGGTTGTTATGATGGTCCGAGTCCCTTCCAACGTCTGGAGGGGGGGGGGGCTCCCATACAAATGAAATACAAATTTCTACATAACTCGAGAACTAATCAAGCAAATGGAACCAAATTTGGAATGTGGGGGTTTTATGGAGGTAAGAAATGTTTCTATGGTGGTTTGTGACCCCTCCCTTATCTGGAAGGCATGGCTCTCATACAGCAGAAACAGAAATTTCTGTATAACTCAAACACTAATCAAGCAAATGGAACCAAATTTGGCATGTGGAGGTTTTAGAAGGCCAGAAATGTTTCTACGGTGGTTTGAGACCCCTCTCCTCTTTGGAGTGGGGAGGTCTCATACAAATGAAACAAATTTAAACCAAACATGAGAACTATCCCTACTGATATGAAAATGTGTATACAGGAGTTTTGGGGGCCGGAGAAGGTTCATATGATGGTTCGAGACTCCTTCCCCGTCTGGACGGCGGGGCACCCATACAGATAAAAGCCAAATTTTTGCATAACTCGAGAACTAACCAAGCAAATGGAACCAAATTTGGCATCTAGGGGTTTTGGAGGCATGATTTTTTTCTATGGTAGTTCGAGACCCCTCCACTCTCTTAAAAGGGGGCTCTTATACAAATGAAACAAAAATTTCTGCATAACTCGAGAACTAATCAAGCAAACGGGACCAAATATGGCATGTGGGGTTTTTTGGAGGCAGATTTTTTTTTCTAAGTTGTTCGAGACCCCTCTCCTCTCTAGAGAAGGGGGGGGGGCTCTCATATAGATGAAACACAAATTTCAACCAAACATGAGAATTATCCAGGTTAGCTAAACACAAAATGTGTATTTCTCGGGTAAGAACCATGTTCTGATAGAAGTTTGAATCCCTTCTTAGTCAAGAAAGGAGGATGCTTAAGCTACTCTCAGTGATCAGTTGTGCGTAATACAAGAAGTTAATCTAAGGTAGTGCAAGAGAAAATTACGTTCACACTGACAGGATATGGCGTAATTTGAAGATATAATGTTTGTCTATGAAATGCTTCTACACCGAAAGAAAAAACCATGGTAGAAACTACCGATCCGAGGGTTAAATTAAGGAACCCCACCAAAAGCAAAAAATTTTTTTTTTAAAAAGACAAAAAAAAAACGTACAATTAATTTTTTTTCTTAAAAAATATAATTTACCACAAAAAAACACTTATATACAAAAAAACAAAACCAAAAAAAAATAATTTTAAAAAAGGGGGGGGGGGGCAAAACAAGAAAAAAAAAAAACCAAACACCTAAAAAAAAAAAAATTGATTATTTTAAAACATTAATGTTTACTTTTTATTTTAATAAAAACAATCAAAAAGTCTTTGAGTAGATGGCTGAAAAAAAAAAAGTATTAAAAATGTTTTAAATTATGCATTTGGGATAATAAATGGGATTTTTGCAGTTTGAAAACCGATTCCAGGGACCTTTTCACGTCATACTGAACTCTGTTTTTTTTTCAATTTTTGTTTTAAAGTACAATTCATTAAGAATTACTTCCTGCATGACGTAATCAGTATGATCATTGCTGTTCACAAAAATGACTATGCATTTATGTGCCTGACAGATGTGCATTGACGCCTGTGCTTAGACAATAATATTTTTATCCAGAACAACAATATCACTCTTGATTTTAAATCCCATGGATGCCTTCATGGTTAGGGCGCGTTCCGAAATTTTACCCTTTACCTCTTTCTTCTTAATCAAGAGTAAGGTTGAATTATCTTCTGAAATAGCTGAAAAAGAGAAGCAATAGGGATCAAGAGCACTTCATATCACTTTTTTAGCCCGTTTACGCAAAACAGCCGCTTTTCTTCTTTTAGTAAGACATGGCATTTTTTACTTCGTTGATCAAAACTTTTATCAGTCCAGCACACTCGCGCAAACAGTTGCTGACAACGCTGCGCTCTGCTACGCTACGCACAGCTGAGTGTAAATTAGAAAAAAGCAAAACGCATAGTTTTGAGATCGGCCGCTGAATTTTTGCACCATTCTCGTTAATTAAACAGTTTTTCCGTCTACTGTTTTCAAGAGCGCGATGATAGTTAATTTTTCAGTGAAAGTAAATTGTGTTCAGGTGGCTACGGGAAGTGGAAATACAGTTTTTATGAGAAAATAATAAGCAGATCCAGGCTTTAAAAAAGTAAACAAAGAGGACGAAAAATTACCTGCTCTGTGGAAAAAGCACTAGTTGATCAATTCAGAGTGTTTTCAGTGAAATAAATAGTGTGAACTGATTGAATATTGTGTTCTGCTGTCCTATTAGCAGTATGGCAATGGTTCACTGCAGGTAAGTGGATTAATTTGGCATATTTTGTTGAGCAAACCCAAAGTGTGCATGTGTGGATGAGGAAGCCATCGCTCCTGCCATAAGGGGATTCCATCGTGTATGTCCTTAAGAACACAAATAAACGAAAATAGTTTCACACAAATCGTTCCGAAAATCAACCAGGAGTACGCCAAAAACAGTTCTATTAAATTTCCATTCATTTAGTTGCAATCGGATCGGAGCTTTATGATTCCCTTCGGGCTCGAGGTAGACAACCCAATGTACCGGTTCGAGATATCTTGGCTGTACGTGATCTGGAGTCTATGAAACTAATTTATGTGTTTTTGACTAACATTAGCCTAAGACTGTAGTTAGTTTAACATGTATGTTTAATATAAGTTTTATTTTATCTGTGTTTGTGAGTTTTTTTTTTCTTTCTCAAAAATGTTCAAGTTAAAAGAAAACCAAATATTGTATAGTTATAAGTTTTTTGACAATTTAGAATTTAAAATAAATGTGTTATGTAAATCATGCTTAAAATTTCCGCCCATCTTCCCATCCTTAAAATGGTTATTCCTATTAACATCGAGACGGCCGCGAGTAATCGGTTCTATCCTTCTAACTTTAGTTTTAAGATAACTGATGTATATAAATATGAAAACTTGGCTGTGTAAAGTTGATTCGATTGAGCCTGTACAAGTAAATGATTTATATATAAAAAAAAATTATAAACAGCTGGCAATAAAACAAAATATTATATTTATTTTTTTACAAATCAATATAAAATAATACGATATGAAGGAAAACGCTATCATTGCATCGGACCTTTTCAAACCAACATTTTATAGAGTACAACGACACCTATAAGAAAAGTTGTAGTTCACGAAGTTGCAAAAGACGGCACTACTGTATTTTCCTGATGGAAACTGTGCGCAAATAGTATCTAAAATAATCCATTGTAAACAATTCAACTCCTCCGATATGGGACAAAAAAAACACTGCGAAAATGCTTATAAAAGGGTGGACTTAGCTTTTCTAGAATAGGTAAATATCCCTATGTTGCTTCATTGTTAACGCCAAATCGTAATACAATTGAAGTCAAATCCTTCCTTGAATGAGCAATTTGGACGCTGTTCGATTGATTAGTGTTGATTTGAGAGACTTTCAGCCGTTGGCTGGTTCGTCTCTTATCGGACGCTGTTCGTTTTGTGCGATCAGATTACAGCAGTCTCGAACCCGAGAAAAGTAAAACAACATGTTGATTGTTATCTCAAAGGCAAAAACATACCTGATTGACTCCGCTAAAATTCCGAAATGGAAATCCCTCTCGGAATAAAACTGGATTCGAAGATTGCAACTCTCTTAGGCTACTAAATGCTACGGCGGCTCTTTCCTCATCCTCAGCAAAATTGGCATGAAGAAATTGCTTTGATACCCATCCAAGCAACCCGAGCTAAAATATTGCCACCCATCGGTGCTGCATTCAACACGACCTGTCAAACGTCTGCTTGTTGATTTTTGCTTACGGTAAAACATTAACCTAATTCGTATTTTGTTGGGATCTGATTTCTAGTATTTTGTAAAATCATTCAGAACTTACCATCCAAACCATTTTCGATTCGGGCATCCCATCAATCTGCTTGGAAACCACAGACAAAGAAATCATTAAAAAGAAACCAATCACTTAATTGGTGCAACAAATTAATCACCAATAGAGAGATACCCTTTAAAAAAAGGTGGAACAACAGTCTAATCCCTCCGCAGATTCCAAAGTTAAAACTAGTCGAGGATCGCGCCTTCGGCGGCGGCGGCGGCGTCGTCTAGGAGACGATGTCTTTCCTCCTTCGTTTGCTCCGATCCGATCACTCCCAAATGATGATCACCGAATTGCCACACACATTTACGCGCTCTCGCACGGCGCTCTCGTTCTCCATGATTCCATTCCATTTCCTCTCTTCGCGTGTCCACCAACCCGTGCGACGACGACGACGACAAACGAGGAAGCGGACGGCGATTATACACGTTCGCAAAAATGTGTGTGGTGACCCTGCTGCTCGCCCCGTGCCGCTCCCTTTTTTCCCCTCCAGCAGAGCACCACTCGACGACGCTCGGAGATCGTTGTCATTTTTATTATTATTATAAATTTGTGTGTAGCAATAGATTAGAGAGCTCGGTCGGTTTATTAGTGGTATGCGTGACGGGTTTCTTTTTTTTCGGGGGTTCGCAAAAAAAAAAAAAACAAAAACGCAAACTGCCGAATTTTGTAGAAATGCGAAAAAGGGAGTTGTTAGTTCCGAAGAAGTGGGCTTTTTTTTCTGTGTTTTAAAAATTTTCGGGTACAGTCAAGGGGCAGCTTTGAAACAAAACACTTCATCCCGTCCCTCTTGATTGAATAGATGTTGGCCGCGGGGTGGTGTCGAGGAGGGAATGCAGGGGAAGAACGGGAAACCTTGCGTTTTCGCACAACCGACAAATTAATGAACTGAGCTGGCAGGGAGGGTCGGTGGCAGAAAGCGTAATAATATACGGTGTTTTTTTTTCCCTGGTGCGAGGGGGTTCGCAAAATTTTGTCCGAAATTCGGATGATGGGGTTTTGCCGGAAAGGAATAGAGAATGGCCTTTTATAGATGTTGGGAAGAAGAGGAAGCGATTTTTTTTTTGGTTGGGAAAAAGAAGTTTGAAGTTTCAACATGAGGGAGCAGTAGAAGTGTTTTAGGATATATTTTTTTTGCTGGACTAAGGGACCAGGTATAAGGACCGTTGACGGATTCGCTTTGGTGGCGGTTTGGAACAGTTTGAAATTTTTTTGTTTGACTTGAAGGCAGTTAGCGTTTTTCGGGATTTAATTCCAGAAAACCATTTATCACTCAGGATTCTGAATTCTAGTTTTTTTTACCCAATTCAGAGCTCCTTAGTTTTGGAGTTTTGTGCAAATTTTACTCGAGAAACATTGGAGTTTGAGAAATTTTGTTTGGACTTAAGACGAATTATTTCCCAAGATTTAGTGTTTTGTTCAAGATTCTTAGCGAATCTTCTTTAGGTTTCTTGGAAAATATGAATCGGTTCGGATGATGATTAAATAATAGTTCGGTTTTTACGATTTCGAACTAATGCTTCGTGACAAAAAAACCTAGTACATCTTGCTCAAGATTCAAAGCGGACACTGACCATGATTTTTGGTGAATCCTGGAGGAAATTTGCTATAGAGTCAGATTTCACAGGAATTTTACAATAAATTCATTTAGAAATTTCGGTTAATTGTTTGATTTACTTAAACACTTTTTACGAATTTTACTCATGATTCTGAGCTTGCTTGGCAAACATTCTGAGCAGTTTTTGGAAGAAATCCAGTGACGGCCAATACAATAAGACCAAAGCCTGATTTTCATACAAAATGGTCATATTAGGGGACTTGCCTTTCATTTTCTCGAGAACCAATTGAGCTGAAATGTCGGCTGTGGTCCAGAGGTAGCCTAAATTCTCATCTGCATTAATTCCATCATTTTTCATTCCCTACTTTAAAAGTTACAGACACCGCAGACGAGAAAACAATAAGACCACTTTTTGATTTCCATAAAAGTTGCTCGAATTTGAGGATCTGAATATTGATTATTGATGCACGGGACATTTTAATATCAGTATACTATAGATTGTAATTCACACTCACCAACATGGCCTTAACTATGGATATCAAAAGGACGCCTTATTGTTTTGTCGTAGGTGGTGTCTGTAGTTTCTGAAGTGGTGAATGAAAAATTATGAATTTATTAAAGATGAAAATTCAGGTTATTTCTAGGCTATTACCAAAATTTCAGTTCAATTACTTCCCGGGAAAGTGAAGGACAAGCCTCCAAACATGACCATTTTGTATCGTTCGTCACTCATCTAAGCGAAAGTTGGCATAGAAAAAATCGAAATCTTGTCTGGAGTTATGAAGAATTATTTCTCAAGATTTAGTGTGAATTTGTTCAAGATTCTTAGCAAATATTCGTCAGGTTTATTGGAAAATACAAATCGGTTCGGATTATGGTAAAATAATAGTTCGGTTTTAACGAACTTCAACTAATGCTTTCTAAAAAAAAAAATCCAAGTACGTCTTGCCCAGGATTGGTGAATCCTGGAGGTAATTTGGCTTTGAATTCTAAGTGAATCTTTTTCCAGAATTTTGCCGTTAATTTGTTTCAGGTTTTTGGCTACGAATTTGAGCTTGTTTTGCGAACATTATGAGCATTTTGGGAGAAATATGTGTTCCAATTTTAATTCCAGAAGAATTACACTCAGGATTCTGAACTATTTTGGTACCAAATTTGGAGCAAACCTTCTTTGAGTTTTGAATAAATTTCACTCGCGAATCGTTGGAATCACTGAATCACGAACACCTCCGATTTCTTCGGAAATTGTGTTCAAAATTTCTAGAGTTCCCTATTCAAGATTTGGAGACATCCTACTCAGAATGTTGTCAAAATACTACACCAGTATTTGCGGCTTTAGGGGGAGGAAGGAAAGAGAATAAGGTGAATCTTACTTAGGAAAACCGCCATCCTTGCCCTGTGTCTTGCGAATGTTGCTTATAGTTCCCAGTCACTTATTCTCAAGAAGACATTCGATTAGAGATTTTCGATGATTATTTCTCATTGTTAAACGACAAAGAAAATTTTGCTGAGAATTCCAAGCTGTTGATAGCCAAGATGTGGAGTCGGAGCCTTTCAAACAGCAGTGCGAACTATGCCGCACCGCATTTGAATATCAACATCCGGTGGATCCGGTAGAAGAACTGATTTACTAAAGACTTCAGAGGAATCATGGCATGACCAGAGAATACCAAAGATTAGTAAAGCTGAGCTTAGATCACGTGGCAAGTCTAAGCTCAGCTTTACTAACTGGTCAGGTCATGATTTCTCTGGCATCTTCGGGAACATCGAATCTACCGGTTGTAGATATTCACACATGGCTCGTTGAATCATTCGATCCCATCATTAATTATGTTGGCCTTCAATGGAACATACCGCCACTTTTGGGATAGGATTTGACGAATTGTCAGACGCTGTTCAGAATGAATCCAAGAAAGTACGTTTTTTTTTTCAAATTAGTTCATGTGAATTGTTTTCATGAGGCCTACAGCTTACCAGATCCGCTTGCAGCTGTAACTTTGGAATAAGTAGTGTTTTCAACGCCATCGATACAGCCAGCGATTGTTCGCCATATGGCCTGGCTGATTACTCGGTCGTAGATGGTTCGAATTGTCTCATTACATAGTACAAGATTCGTTGCTTTGTGGAGCTAAGTGTCTCTACGTTGATCGCATTGGAATACCTTGGCATGCTTCTTCTTTGCTCTCAAATCTTTACAAATAACCGTCGACAAGGTGCCGACGCATGATCGCTTCCGCTGGCCTCGGGTGTTCTTCCCCGTGTTCGTCTCTATTTAAGTTCTCAAGTCGCGTTTTCATCTGGTAGTACATTGCCATGATATCTCCCGTCATACACCCCAACTTGTCGCCCAAGCAACACCAAACCGTCATAATTAGTTGTAGCAACATGATTTTGACCTAAATGAGTCACATTTAAGTTACTTCAACCGATTTGCAACAAGTGTGCTGCTAGGGCGATCTCGGAACTCTTAGAAAACATCTGAAAGAGGCGATACTGATCGTACTGTTCAGCGCAATGTCGTCCACTGTTGCTGCTGCATCCCACCCGATTTGAATTTGGTTTTGCTTCTTCATGTTTTGTACTAAATATTCCAACCAAAAGGTATCACAACATTCGCGAATCAGCTGCGTTTCGTTTCTTAGCCCATCGTAGTCGATCAATTTTTGTGCTGATGACGATGGGTTGTCCCACCAGCTTATGTAGTCTCTGGCTGCTACTCGTCGTTCCATCGTTCCACGGAGATTATCGAACTCTTTTTCGACGTCCAACGATGTTTTGGAGATATAATTGTTCCATCTGAGGAAGTTGTCAACTCGAATCAACTGATGAACAGTTGACCACGAATTGTTCCTCGAGAAAAATACCATTCTCATCAGCAAGTGTTAGGAGACGCTGATATTCTGTTTTCTCAAATAGCTTGAAGGCGAGGAAGGACCCTATCCAGTGTCTAGAATGGGAATGACTTTAGTGGACTTACAACACGGAGGAGGGTTATAGTCGAGTCTGAGTACTGATTATAAACCAGTGCCAAATGAATGAATCTGCAACTCAAGTGTTCGAGTTCCAGATTGAAGATGTTGTCGAAAGCCGGAGGCCACAGCGACGACAAAAAGAGTTGCCCGCTGTTTCGAGCGGAACCCCAACCTCTCCGTCCGAGATGTCGCAAAGAAGCTGGGAGTGGCGCCTTCAACCATGGATAGAGCTGAAAAACGAGCTGGAATGTCAACTTACAATAAAGTGGTGACTCCAAATCGCGACGATAAACAAAACACGTCGGCCAAAGCACGATCGCGAAAGTTGTACACGACGATGCTGACGAAGTTTGATTGCGTGGTACAGGACGATGAAACTTACGTCAAGGCAGACTTTAAACAGCTTCCTGGACAGGTATTTTACACCGCAACCGGGCGGAGATAGGTGGCGGATATTTTCAAGCACATTAAACTGTCAAAGTTCGCGAAGAAATATCTGGTGTGGCAGGCCATCTGTACCTGTGGCTTGAAGAGCAACGGTTACATTGCGACTGGAACCGTCAACCAGGAAATTTATCTCAGCGAGTGCCTACACAAACGTCTACTGCCTTTCCTGAAGCGACACAATTGTTCCGTTCTATTTTGGCCGGATTTGGCATCTTGCAATTACGGAAAAAAGGCCATGGAGTGGTTTTGCTGCTAACAACGATCAAGTGGTGACCAAGGACAAGAACCCTCCCAACACGCCAGAGCTTCACCCCATCGAACAATATTGGGCCATCGTCAAGCGGAACCTTAAGAAGACTCAAACAGCTGTTGTGAGCGAGAAACAGGTCAAGGCAAACTGACGTTCTGCGGCGAATAAAGTGGACAAGGAGACTGTACAAAATCTTATGGCAGGTGGTAAACGAAAGACCCGGGAATTAGCATTCGGTAAAAAGGAAGCTGAATATTTCTCCTTTATTCTACTAACTTCTCCTGTATTCTATTAACTGAACTTGAAAAAGAAAAAGAATTTGACTTATTAATAAAAACTTTGATCGACTCACACACATTATTGTTTGACCAAATTTAGATCGGAACACCCTTTACTGTCCATGGCTGAACTTAACTAGCCTCGTAGTCTTTGGAGGGTCCGCAGGTCACGTGCTACTTGATCGGTCAACCTTGTCCGTTGCGCGCCTATTCTTCTTCTACAGGTCGGACCGTTCTCTAGAGCCACTTTCACCAGGCTGTTATCCGACATCCTTACGGAATACCCAGCCAATCGTACTCGACCAGTTTTCGCGGTGTGAACTATGGGAGGTTCTTCCAGCAATTCATGAAATTCGTGGTTCATTCGCCTACTCCACGCTTCCGTCTTCTACCGGTCGAATCAAGGTGTTGTAGATGGTCAGCTTTGTAGTACGGTGAACTATGTTCGATCGAAGCGTCTTTTGAAGTCCAAAGTAAGCTTGGTTTTTAGTTACAGTACTGGACAGAATAAATCATACACTTGGCCTGAAAATGCATTATATGTTACTTCTGATACGTCTGTGGCATATATGGGGAGTTTTTTCTATTAAGTGTGCTAAACTCATAGGCCAAGATGTTAGTCATTAAAATTATTAAATTTTTTTTGCCAGATTAGTTTTTAATAAAAAATCGATATTTTTTCATAGTTAAAAAAAATCATACGCTTCAAAAATCGAATTTCTCGATGATATAAATTGAGCCAGTTTTATTATTTTGTTTCAGTCACAGCGCAGGCGTGGTATCTTCCCGTCGAAATTGATTCCGTGTGTATACAAAAATTTAAAATGTCCGGGAAACAGACTTCGCCCGTTCAGGAATTGTTGGTTCACGATCGTGAAAACGGCTTTTTTCTCCGGAATTTTGCTAAAAACAATACTCAGTTCCTCTTGGGGCTGTGCAACACATCTGAAGGAAGTATGAAAGCCAAGGAATAGTGAAAAACTTATCCGGGCAAGAACCGTGAGGATGTCAGCATTGTTCGATTGGCTAAGCAAAATCCGAAATTTTCATCGAGAGGGATTGATGAATCACCAAATCTAAGTGTTGACGACTCAACGATAGAGGATTAAAGAGCTGTTCGTTGTCTAAGCGAGATTTTTTAGCAAGCGGGACCAGAAGAGACGGCTAGAGTATGCCAAAAAATACGCTGGTATGTCTATAGACTTCTGGAAACGGGTTTTAGGGAGGGATAAGAGTAAGTTTGGAGAGTTTTTGGTGAAGCACCACACAATCTATAACTCCTATTTCTGGGACCTCAGATAGCTCAGTTAGTAAGAGCACAGTTTGCCAGGTCGTATGCAGCGAGGTCGATCCCCGATCCGGTCGAGGGAATCTTTTGGGTTGAAACTTTTCTGGACATTTCTGGGCATAGAATGTCATTGTGCTTTCCACAGAATTTACAAATAAGGCTTTTGATAGCTGCTTTGAATTGATTTTGATTGACGGGTCAGTTCTTGTTTTTATCATGTTCCAGCCCTTGGCTGATATCTACACCAGTGGACCCTGGACACCGGTGGGAGCACTTGACTGGCGGTTTCCTTTAGGAGTCGGTTAGCCTCTGCCAAGAGGCTGCCCTCCCTGTTCGGTCCGGAGGTCTTTTCAAGGAATTCGATGGTCTGGTGGCACATTGTTCTTAAAATGAACTTCTCAAACGGCAGGGTTCCCGCTTCCGAGCCGCGAGTTACTTCTCTGCAAGCTTAGTTAAGGTTTTCACAGCTCTCTAGAATCCTGTCGAAGTGAGGGACGTAGCTGAAAAATTGGTCGAAATTGACCTCCAGGATTTTTAAGGATCGTCTTATCGGGATTTGCTGTCCCTCGACTGATATCGGCGTATTGATCGCTTGGTGCGACTGGTGACAAACATGAATATATCTTTTTGGTATCGAAACACCGAAACCCGCGTTCTTTGCCCAATTAGCAACATGAGTCGCCACCTGTGCCAGTTTCCTCAGGCCTTGGTGGCTTCAACCACCATTCTAACGGATGGCATCCGCATAGACAAATATCCGAATCCGAATATTCATCCTAATTAGGAAGAGAGTGACACAGACCGCTGTGAAACCCTTCTTCTTAGTAAATATATGACCGGGTGTTCCCTAGAACTACTTGGAATGTTCGATTTTGCAGGAAATCTTCGAGGAAGCTCATGATCTGCCCTTCAAGGCCCCACTCAATGAGCTGGTGCAGTACACCTGGCATCCAGGCTTGATTGTCCCCGTCCATAACTGCATCCTCCAATGGCCGTCGCATGACCCCGAAATAAGTATTTGTTCCAAGTCCGGCGCGAAATGCATGCTGTCTTTCATCCAAAGGCCGTTGCTCGTTAAGTAATCTCATAAGCCTCCTGTTGGCCATTCTCTCCATAAGCAGGTCCGGGATATTGGCCGGTAATGGGATACCTCGTGTCCAGAAGTGTCTTTTTTTTTTAAATTATTTATTATTATTTCTCTTAGTGAAGGAAAACCCGTTGTAGTGAAGCTCCTTTTAAGCCTCTTCTCCGACAGGCACAAAACCTTCAATCTTTTCAAACTGTAATTACAATATATGCACGTGCCAGTGAGTTTAATTGCTCTGTTAAGGAAGTGCGGTGACAGCAATAAACTACTTAGTTTATAATATTTATAATCTATACCCAGCTAGTAGCCCGACTGCACGAGACCTGGACCATGTAGAACCGGAGGAAGTCTGAGTTGCTGATGACGATGGTGTTGTCGAAGATATCAATGCTGAAACCGTTCGATTGCTTGATTAGGGGCGTAGTATCTCTGGCTTCGGCCAGACATATACTTGTTCGTTTTACCTTACAGTATAGTTGACCTCGCTACCAGAGTAGCCCGACTGCACGAGACCTAGACCATGTAGAACCGGAGGAGTGCAGATTTGCCGAGGATAATCTGATGCCACGGATATGGGATCACGGAGCCGCAGGCAAGGTGGAAATCATGGACAGTATAGTTGACCTCGCTACCAGAGTAGCCCGAGAGGCATGTTTCCAAGAACCACGGGAAACTAAAGATTGTAGTTAGAACAGCCAGATGATCCAAGTTCGATGAGGATGTATGTGTTGAGACCTAGGGCAAATAGTTTGCCATCCTGGTCCGTACACGTAGCTGAACTTTATCTTTGAATTTTATACCAACACGCTCAGATTTCAAATCAGGTGGAAGGGAATTGAAACGTGTTTTACTGTAGTGAGCAACGCATTTTTTGCCCATTTCCGTATTTTGACGACTGATAACGAATGTTGCTGGATTTTTTAGCTGATATCTATGTGACGTTTAAAGTAGGGTTTGGTTGTGATGAGCTCGTGGATTATACATCAGGTTGTGGATATGACACAAAGACTGTATTTCACGCAGAGCTGCAATTGGCAGGATGGATGCATTTGCATTGTTGTACAGATTCAAGGTAGAATACAAGTGAGGTTTTTTGTACACCACTTTCAGACACCTATTTTGCGTAGCTTGCAGTGGCTTTAATCGTGTTTTTGCAACAGCACCCCAAATAGACACCAGATATTGAAGCTTGGATTGGACGAAAGCATGGTACATAGTTTCTAAGGCCTTCAGTGGCATAAACTTAGATACTCTCCTCATTGCTCCACAAGGTTGAGCTTACACATTTTCGTAGTTCTCCGATGTGTTGATTCCAGGACAACATGGCATCCAAGTTTAGACCCAAGTACTTGTAACATTCTACTTCGTCTATTCTGGTTGAAGAAACTACAACATCCGAGTGAGGTGGAACTCTCAGACGTGAGGAGTGGAACATAACATACTTCGTTTTCGATAAATTTAGAGACAATAGATTTTCTGCGAAAAATCCTTGAAGTTTTTCCATATCTTCTGTCATTTGGCGAACGATTTCCCCAGCGTCTCTGTCTTCATATGATAAGGACGTGTCATCAGCGAATAACCTCGGCTTTCCATGGAAAGCCATCTTTGCAAGATCGTTGATATAAATTAGGAACAGTAAAGGTCCCAAACTACTACCCTGAGGAACACCTACTGTTAATGGTTTTCGTAAACTGGAAACACCATTCACCCAAGTATATTGACTTCTGTCACTTATATAGCTTCAAATAAGGTCATTTGCATTTCCTCTAATTCCACAGACGTCGAGTTTCTGGAGCAGTATCTGATGATCAATAGTGTCGAATGGTTTTTCTTTTAGATTTAGTTTTTGGAAATCAATCGCCTTGTATATGTTATCAACAAGTTTACTTGTGGCTGTCAGCGTACTTGATGCTGCACGAAATCCATACTGATGGTTGCACAAAACCTTATGCTCATGTAGAAAGTGTGACAGTCTGGATACCAGCAGCTTTTCTAGTATTTTACTGAGTACTGATAACACCGATATTGGTCTATAATTATTCACGTCTGTCTTACTGCCTGCCTTGAAAACGGTTGTCACTCTAGCCACTTTGATTACATTAGGAAAACTCCCCGTGCTGATACATTCATTGAATACATCATTTAACAGAACCGAAAACATATAGTGGTGATCTTTAATGAATGAAGCTGGAATTCCATCTGGGCCGCTGGTTTTTCCGGGATCAAGATCCTTTATTTGGAGTATTACTTCTTGGACTGTCGTTGGTCGCAGAAAAATTGAGGCATATAAAGGACTAAGTGTATTGTACTTGTTTATGTCCTTATTGCTCCGGATATTTGACACAATCCAGGGTCCAACTGTGCTGAAGAACTCGAAGAAAGAATTGGAAACAGCTGATCCATCGGTTGTTGGCTGTCCATTTATTGTTAGTTCGATTTGACCAAGATCCCTTTTTGTTCGTCCCATAACTTGATTAACGATTTTCCAAAGTTCCTTAGAATTGGCCTCAAAAAACAGACTTTCATAATACCTCTTCTTGCATTCGTTTTTAACGTGCTGGACTTTCTTTGAGATGTGAAGCAGCAGGAGCTCTCGTGGTTGGCTATCCAACGGTCGTCGTCTACAACTTGCTTAAACGTTATGGTTCAGCTTCCACAGGTCAAACGTCATCCATGGACAGTGACCTTTAATTCGAGCTTTAACAGACATCTTCTTAGAATATTTATTCTTTAGTGTGTTGTACAAATCTATCACATATGCTAAACGCTCTACTGCAGGTCCTTGTGGAATACTTTGCACGGCAATCTGGAACGCTTCATGCAGTCTATTTTGGTTTACTATAACCTTTTCCAGGTTCCGAATTTCTAAGGGTTTCTCCAATTTGAACGTTGACAAAATCATCCTGTGATCGCTAATATCGGTTGCGATAGTCTCGTTTACAACATGAATTACAGACTCGGAGCATTCCATAAGTGATGCTAACTGGCTTGTGGTAACCGTGTTTGTTATCGGAAAATGAATGTTTGAATTGGCACCCGGTTCATCATTTGAGGAAAGATTCATCCATTCTTGGTATATTTTCTCTAGGAGTAAGGCTTGTGCCCGAAGCAGTTAATTTTATCGAGACATGTCAAATTCCGAAAATAAAACTTTTCTAGGACTACAATATTCGATTTTGATGGATAAGAATTCTTGCTAGAATCAAATTTAAACTTCTCTATACATCCCAATCGTCTGCCAAGAAGTCTACAATACCGTCCTTCTTCTTTCCGCGTTAAGGTGGCCTCCAGTCTTAGGCTGGCTCGCCACCAGAGGGAGGCACCTCCATCCTACATATCCCACTCATCAACACAGGACCGGAACCAATGGCTTTACTTCCTTGTCCGAGGGAAGACGTGACCAGATTTTTTTTTTGGGCCTCAGAAAAATCTCACCGACCTCGACTGGGATTAAAACCAGATCCACTGCGATGCAAAGTAGCTTACCACTACACCACAGGCGCCGCCATTCATTATCATTATCAAAACTATCCTCCAGACATTCGAAAACCTTGAATGTCTGCCTTAGATCAATCGAATAAACAAAAAAATCACTGCAAAAATCCAGATCAGGTGTGAGCGATCCCAACCATCGATTGCGTAACTTCTTCGTAGCAGCCTGGGCTCCTAAAAAACGCAGAAAAAAAACATAGCCCAGGAAGTGGTCCGGTCACTCTCGCTATCATTTTCATTATTTTTTCTACCTCACGCACTTCTACGACTTCGCAGACAGCTTGTCCCAGGCACCTTCCTCATCCACCGGATCCTTTTCACCCCGCTCCAGAATTTCGCAAGGAGATCTCCCCCGAATCGGACACCTGCGTTTACGACTCACACGCACACCCAAAGCCACTCACGTCGGCCTGGATGAGTGTGCGTCTACGCACCGTACGCACGTCTCTCTCATTTTTTTTTCTTCTCTCGTTTGGGCATCTTTACCTCCTTCCATTCCTGATTGGCTGGTTTTCGACGCGACCCTGAGATTGTGCGTGCGGCGTTTGTTTGTTTGTTTGGCGGATTCCTCGAACTCTGGCTCTCGAATGAATTCGGCCTTGACACAGTTTCTCCCGAGCTTGGACGCGGAATTGGTTTAAATTGCGTAATGGGTGCGTGAGTTTCAGTTTCGCGATGCGTGCGAAATTGGGACAGTTACAGTCGAGGTTTGCCCGGTTGGGACACGCTGCTAGCGCGAAACAGATAACACTGAAGTTCCAAAACCCGACAAATCATCCTGTCAAAATCAATCAAAGTTCTCGCCGAGTTGAACGAACCTGAACCAGATTCCGTTTGATGTCCAAGTCCGAAAACACGTGTAACCCCCCCTGCCATGGCGGTGGTGGCCCACTCGATCATTAGTCAAAACTAGTTCCATCTTGTTTCCAAACGGATTTTATCACCCGGCTGACAAGTTCAGCAAACATTCAATCCCACCGAATCGGCCCTGAACGGTCCAACAAGCCGCCACATTAACTCATTTTTCCATCCACTTTGTCGTCAATTGCTCCATCCCGCCTAGAATACCAAACGAGTTCAGGCCAGAGAGACCAGCCAGCAAGCGAAAGGAAAACGACAGACGATCTTCACCCGATCGAACCGACGCCGAATTTTAATAAGCAGCATAAAATTTGCACACATCCCGTTTCACCCCAACGTCCCACCGCTCGTCACCGCCACCGCCAACGGGGTCCTTCGATATCCGTAAAAACGCAACCGCTAAACTTCGCACCACTACACTCGTACACGCACTCGCGCATCTAAACGCCTCTCTAAAAACCTAGAGACGGCTCCGCAACCCGCAACAGGTCTTCTTCCTGTTCTCACTCTTCGTCTCTCTATCGCTCTTTTTCTCTCCTCGCCTTGGCAACCAACATCAACCGAGGACCATCGACGGTTGCCAAAAAAAAAAAACCGCGTGCCTTCTTCTTCGTCATCCTAGAGTTCAGTCGAGCGCACACCACCTCAAAAACGCAAAGAACGAAACCCCATTCCGAAGCTCGTTAGAGAGTCTTTTATCTGCGAGTGCGAATCAAACGATTCGAAAAAAAAAACACAACGATCCTCTATTCCACCCTTCCCCGTTCGCTAAGGCTTCTGACTGAGAGACCTGCCGAAAAAATAATAAGAAAAAAATTCTTCTAAACATTTACGCGTCCGCTCGTTTTGAATGTTCAGCTAAATTCTTCACCCCAGCAAGCGGTGGATTTTCGTCGTTCGCCCTCTTCTAATTCGCATACACCACGCACACGCATCCGTACATGGAGAGCTAGAGAGACAGACGCACGAGCGTGTTCTGTTTTTTTCCCCCCCGTCTAATCACCGTTTTTCGGGCGAGTGTATTGGTGAGCGCGATTAGAAGAACGCGACGACGCGGTCGCTTTGCGAATTTTTTTTTCAAGCTCAGGGCTCGATTGAATTGGTTTGGAGAAAAAGTGCGTCCACGCGGTTGCGTCTTTTTTTTTATCGGCAGCAACTCCGATGAGATGTTGCGTAAGCAAGTATGCGTTTGTTGCGAATTGCCGGTTTCAAGGTTATGTTTTGATCGCGAATTTTTTTTCGGGGCTTCGGCGACGGTGCGTCGCTTTTTTTTAAATATTCTACACACGCACTTTCGGTTTCGTTTGCGTAAAAAAAGAACGGATTGTGCGTTTGGAACGAGTTTTTTATTTTTATTTTTGGTTTGCTTTAGGGTCTCGTTTGGCACAGTGACTTAGTTTTCTCGGCGAGACAGACGGCGCGATTGCGATTTTTTTTTCTGGAGCCGTACGCACACGCGTGCGGTGCGTTTAATTTGGGCGATGATAGGTGCCGAGAGATAATCGTGAACTTGAAACGGGGCGGGTTGAGTGGGTTTAAATTTTTTTTTGCATTCGAGGTTTTGCGAGTGTGCAGTGCTTCGATGAAACTGGTTTCGAGAGAGGCTCAGTCGAGGTCATAAATCATATGCGGGCTTTAAGTGATGACAGTTGTGTTTCTATCGTTGTGTCATGTTTGTAATTGATGAAGTTGGGGATCGTGTTATAACCCTTCTCTACAGAGAGGGTTTGATTTTAAACTCAAGGCCCGCCAGTTTGATGTTCCATGAAAATTTCAACATTTAATGTTTGATGTTGTCTAGAAATTTCTTAAATATTAATCGCAACTTACATAACGTTTTTTGACCTCTTTGGTTAGTCTTCTGAACTTCTTCAAACCAAACGTACTTCGCTAACTCCAATTCTAACTCGAGAGTTTGTAAGACCTATTGGAAATTAACAATAAGTTTATACAGCTGTCGGTAAGTTTGTCAAATAAAAAAAAAGAGGTATCTTTTTAAAAACAATGCAGTTTAAGTAAAGCTTTCAAAAAACTAAAGTTCACAGGTTTAAGGAAAAGTAATCCCATGGACGTAATCTTAAGACTAATGGCGTCTTGTAGGTTAAATGTTGTACGGAATCAAATTGCACCACTTGTAAATGGCTGTAACTTTTTACCCGTTGGGTATTTTCTATTGAAATTTTGGGTGTAATTAGTTCAATGTGTATTTGTTTACGCTGTGTCAATTTCACTAGCAGATGTGCAATCTGCTGCAAAGAAATTTTGCTCACATACCATGAAAATCCGGACGTTAGAAAGCAGAAGATGTCAAAGTTTGCCAAAAAAATATAAGATTTGGCAAGCAATTTGCTCCTGTGGAAGGCGGAGCACCCCATTCAAGACAACTGGAACGGTCAATGGGCAGGTGTACCTAAAGGAATGCCTCCAAAAGCGTCTACTTCCTCTTCTGAGGTCACACGATGGTCCTACGATTTTCTGGGCGGATTTAGCTTCGTGCCATTACTCGAACGAGGTTTTGAAGTGGTACAAGGTTAAGGAGGTTAATTTCGTGCCGAAGCATCTCAACCCCCCGAAAGCACCGGAACTGCGGCAAATTGAAAAGTACTGGGCCATCATGAAGCAGGCACTTCGGAAGCATCCTAAGGCAGTGAAATGTGATGTGAAGAAAAATGAATTGCCACGCAAAAAAAAGTTGGTCCTAATGTTGTACAGGACCTTATGAGTAGTGTAAAGAAGAAGGTTCGTGCATTTGGATATGGAATTGATATTGAATAAAACAAACATGGGAAAATATTCATAACATGTTTTGTTTTACTCCCTGAAAGTTTGAAGATGATTGATTCAACGGGCGAATTTTGGCGAATATTTGTGTGTGTCGCAATTTGATTCCGTACACCCTTTACAAAACCGACGATGCACTGTTAAATTTCTCGAGAAAGTAGTGAAAAAAGATAGCAGAAGATCACAATAAGATTGCTGGGCTCACGTACAACGTTGCCACATGTTACTTACATTTTTTTCCGAAATTCAGGGGTCATTACGTGTAAATTTACACTCGGCTGGATAATTATTCCAATAATTACCTTTTTTTGCAACCAACAAATATCAAACTTCTATGTTAGAGAATAATAGATTCGAAATAGAAAATTGACAACTGATAGAAAGTTATTGTGCTAGAGTTATTTAGAGGTTGTTAACCTAGGACTTTTTCTAAAGGATCCTCATCAAAATGAACCTAAAATTTAGAACATGCGTTTTCTTCCATTTCAGATAATTGACGACAAACACTTCACTAAAGTTGATGTTGTTGTTGGTTCGTATTTACATGAATTTCAGCCTGAG
>JAHHFK020004754.1:0-36282 GCA_024533555.2 Aedes koreicus | reverse complement strand
CAACAGGAAACATTTGCTGAAGTACTGAATCTCTTGAGGCTTAAGCAATCGTTGCCAAAGAGTTCGCCTCTCAAAAATAGTTACCCAATCGTAGATGAGAAAGATATTCTGCGTGTCGGTGGCCGGCTCTCTCATTCCAATGAAAATTACCAAACCAAGCATCCTATCGTACTTCCCAGTAAGCATCCATTATCTCGCCTGATCGCAACGCATTTTCACACCTTTTGTTTTCATGCTGGACCTCGTATGACCTTGGCAACTATGCGACGAGAGTTCCTGCCAATCAGCGGAAAAACACTGGTCAATTATCACCATCATATTGCACTGAAAGCCACGATCCATCACCTACTTTTAAAACTACTATTGCATTATGTGTCAAAGTTCTAAATTCATGAGAAACAAGTCGTGAAAAAAGGAAAAAAAAGACTGTATTTGATTCAAATGATTCAAATGAAGAAGATCTACATAATCGCTACCTTCTGATTTAACGACATACAAAGCATTTAGTCTATTTTTCAACATTGTCAGTATCACACGTTGCGAATATCTACAAAAGTATCGAGCAAATCCTAATCGGAGAAAATAAAATATGGATTAGAAATGCTGATCTCGACAACTGAAAATGATATTAGTCAGCGCTGTATAAGCAGTCAAATGCCTGAGAAAAATACCTGATATGGAAAATGTGTTTAGAATAACAAAACTTGTTATTTGCGATACCTGGGATTAATAAGAAGTACTAATGTACTAGGTATTGTGGTAACATTTTTCGTATTCCCGATTTAATATAACAACGAGGCATAATCATTTGATGCTTGAAAATGAACAGTAAAGCATTTAAGTTTGCAGCATTACTTATATTTAGTTAGAAGAAAAGCTTAATTTTGGCAGAAATATAATTTGTTTAGTAAAATTAGAGTTATATTTTTTGAATACTGCTTATGGTAGGGTATAGAAGTTAATTATTAGAGGTACAAAAAATAGCATCAATAACGCTTTAAAATAATGTTAATGATGAAAGCATCTGAAAAATACTATTAAATGTTTCAAAACTTAATTTTACGTCTTGGAGTGTAGGTTGCTTTTGAGATTTTACTACAGTGTAATTTTAATAACAGACTTTAAATTTATAAATTTATGTCAAGCCGGCCACTCCTTTTATGTGCATCCAAGCAACCTTAACTATACATGATTTTTTCTAAGTGTGTACACACTACCAAAATGTCATGTAAATTTCTGTCTCCGGCGACCGACACATGCAAGCGTCCTTTAGCACATAAGAATGAGCTGAAAGAGATGAGAAAATAAATTCAATCAAACACACCTTTAGTCGAATAGCGTATGTGTCAGTTTCAGGAGACATAATTTTACACAAATTTTTTTTACGTTCCCCGACTTTTAATAAACATGAATTACGTCTCGCGTAAAATTCATAATTTCTAAGTGTGCATTGCCACTAATGTTGTGATGATTCCACGCCAAACTGCTCAGCTCATCCGCTGGAATCCATCGAAACTCTTCTTAAGAATGAATATCCTTCGTTTCATGATTTCAAACATCATCAGTATATACCCTCAGATCCAGATTTCAGTAGCAACAGTGTCCAAATCGTTTATCCTCACGTATGAAAAAATTCATTCGCAGGAAAACAACAATCAAACGGCGGCAAAAAAACCCAAAGGCCCAATCTACGATCATTCATTCTGCTGGATGGTAGCAAAAAAAAAAAAAACATCCCCTGAACAAACTCCTTCGAAGCCGCGCATCCTTCACTGCCTGCTGATATTTACTTTGATAAATTGAATCTTTTTCGATCCGTTGAAACGGACGACCCCCGCGCCATTCGATACCTATCGTCAGTGACTTCCTTTTTCAGGTATTCCATTCATAAAAGTGCACTTGTTCTTCAACTCCCCTTCGTCGTGGTCCGTTTTTTCGCCGTTTTATTTTGATTCGCGCTTTCAAAGAGAGGATCCCTTTTTCCGCTTCGTTAATTGAGGTAAAATACGTTTCTTTTGTTCAGCCTCTCAAAACCCCCGAGACTTGTTCGATGTTTCTTATTCCGTTTTTGCGGGGCCTTTCTTTCCCTTTCGATTAAACCGTTGCAAATCGATTATCCTACGTTGTTTGGGAGAACTGGTTTCCGGGCGGACACACCTGCCCTTCCGTCTATCGCCCGCAAACTGCTTCCAGATCCTTGCCATAAATTAGTCTGCTCTTTGCGAGTGGAAAAAGCGATTTGCACAGTGAGATAATTCATTCAACGCTTTTCGCTGGAACCTGGTGGACTAGGTTTGGTTAAGCGGTTGATCGTCTATCGCCGAGTGCTTGGGATGGTGTTAAGTGAAAAATAATTCCACGGACCTGCCAATAAAACGTTCTCAGAGTTTCTACAACTGCGCGCGCGATCGAGTTGAAGCTCATAACTGAGGCGAGCCGTCTCGCAGACGAGCGTCATGCTTTTTTTACAGGGGACACAGAAAGGAAAAAAAAGCAACTGTGGAGACATTCCCGGTGCCCATAAATCAAAAAGCCAACAATTAAAATAGATTTTCCTCGCGAGAGTCGGACATTCCGCACGTTGTCGTTGTTGTTGTTGTTTTTGTAGCCGCTCGGTTGGTCCCAAATCCCTCGAGGTGATCTAAAATATCAATTACGGTACAATAAATTGAAGGCAGAAAATCTGCCCGACTTCTGCATGGGAACACTGCGATACAGTTTGGCCGATCGGTCGGAGGAGATAAATTGCCCCCGGCATTTGTCCACACACTCGTAAGCTGTCAATAATGGCCAATGTGCCAACCCCGCCAGTGTCCACTCACCTCGATTGGTGTGCCCGTTTCTGGAGCATAGAGAGCAAACAATGCCATTATAAATTTAAAACCCCTGTGAAATGCGTCCGGAATGATTATAACACACACTCACATTTATTGATCACAGCTTTGCAGGCAATGTACCATTGCGGGTCTACTCCCACACGCCGTGCCAGGATTGGGATTATCTTTCTCACCCACTTATGACCGAGGAGAAATGCTCCACTCATTTGTGTGATAATAACTGGGAGATGCCAGTTTGATTGAGGACAATTTTACGTAGGTACTACCTTCTAGACATTCAATAAAAAAAAACAATTTCTATTAAGTTTTTAGGTCTTTTAGGTTTAAGCTATTAGGTGCGCAACTAAGTTCTCGCTGTTTTTTGGTGAAAAAGGAACTTTATTTTGAAAACAAAGGTTACAAACGAATTATTCAAAGTATTGCCCATCACTAGCTACGACTTTTTCCCATCTTTCTGGTAGAACGTGAATATACCATTTCGATAGAACTGTTCGTCTTTTGATGCTATCCAAGAATCAAGCCATTTTGAGATGTCATCATATGAGTGGAATTGCTGACCAGTGAGACCATGTGCCATCGAACGGAACAAGAAATAATCGGACGGTGCAATATCAGGAGAATATGGCGGGTGGGGTAGGACTTCCCATTTGAGCGTTTCCAAGTAGGTTTTCACGGGTTTCGCAACGTGAGGTCGAGCGTTGTCATACTGAAGAATTATTTTTTCGTGTCTGTGCTCGTATTGTGGCCGTTTTCCGTGCAGTGCTCGGCTTAATCACATCAATTGAGTTCGATACCGTTCCCCGGTAATGGTTTCGTTTGGTTTCAACAGCTCATAATAAATAACACCAACTTGGTCCTACCAAATACACAGCATAACCTTCGCAGCGTGAATATTCGGCCTAGGCGACGATGTTGAAGCATGCCCGGGCAGTCCCCATGAATGTTTCCGTTTTGGGTTACTGTAATGAATCCATTTTTCGTCACCCGTCACAATGCGATGTAGAAAACTCTTCTTTTTTTGCCGCTGGAGCAGTTGTTCACAGACGAAAAAACGACGCTCAACATCTCTTGGCTTCAAATCGTAAGGAACCCAAGTTCCTTGCTTTTGAATCATTTCCAACCCATGCAATCGCTTAGAAACGGCTTGGCGGGAAACTCCTAATCCTGAACCAAGCTCTTCTTGCGTTTGACACGGATCCTCATCGAGCAATGCCTCCAATTCAGAGTCTTCGACGTTTTTTGGCCTTCCTTCACGCGGACGATCATCAACACTGAAATCACCGTTTTTGAAGCGACGAAACCAATCACGACACGTTGTTTTACTCAGAGCAGCATCACCGTAAACTTTTTGGAGCTCTCGATGTGCTTCAGCCGCCGTTTTCTTCGAATGAAAGAAGAAAATCAACACTTCCCGCAAATGACGATTATTTGGCACGAAATCAGACATCTTCAAACAACCAAAATATACCACACAAACTACACTGCATGCTAACCAATCACTACCTCTCTGTGTTGCTTAATACTCAACCGTCCACCACCACCCCAACCCCCTCCCACCAAACACCACAGCTACCACCACAAAAATAAAAATTGAATTATCACTGGTTTTGACCCCCATTTTCCCACACGAAAAAACACTAGACCCGAAAAAAGAACAAACTACCCCCTTCCTTTCCGTACAGAAAGGAAAAGGGAATATGTAGTTTTCGTCAAAACCAAAATGGAGAAAAGGGAAAAAGCACAACACCAACACCACCACCAATCCACTAACCTTCCCCAAAAATTACCCAACCACTCAACCATCACACCCAGAGCATGAAGGCAGGAGGCTGGCGTACTCTTGGCTTCAAACGGATTTGGAAAAGTGACTGGACTGATTATGATCACCGGAAACATCTTCGGGAACAAAAGACAAAAAGAAAGCCAAACAAAGAGTTTGAAACGTCAAAACTACAGCAACAATAGAATCCATACAAATCGAAATAGTCATAATGCGTGCATTGGCCATTACACAAATAATTACAATAGCAATAGAAACAACCGCACCAACATCAAATTGAATAGAAAAAGTAACAATGGAAATTGGATCCCGGATATCAATAACACCAGTTCCAGAGCAACAACTAAAGCCTGTCAACGTTAAATTTCGGACACCAAAATAATAGCAGACAACAAAATTTACACATAATTTAACAAAAACGATTGTTTATTTCACAATAACAATAGAGTTTTATCTACATTAGAAACAATTGATTAAGATGTAAATCCTTCTTTCTGTAAAATTCTCGAACTTTCTGTGGTATAACCACAATCAGGTTCCGCACGGTATCCTCAGATACGCCCGCCGTGACGATTCTCCATCTTCTCTTGAAATCATCGGTACCATTTGCTTTCTTCTTAGTTTCGGAGAGTTTCCGCTTAACTAGAGCCCAGTACTTCTCTATTGGGCGAAGTTCTGGACAGTTTGGAGGATTGGCTGTTTTTGGCACGTATTTGACCTCTTGTACCTTATACCATTCCAGGACGGATTTCGCATAGTGACAAGAGGCCAAATCAGACCAAAACAGAACTGGAGAGTCGTGGCTTCTGATAAACGGTAGCAACCGCTTTTGCAGACATTCTTTCTCGTACACATCCTTATTGATAGTGCCGGTAGACACGAAACTTTTAGATTTTCGACCACAACTACGTATGGCCTGCCAAATCAAATACTTCTTCGGGAATTTGACCTTCTTTGCCCGGAAATGCTCGGCAACGGCGTTCCTTTGCATTGCGGTGTAAAAAGCCAGACCCGGAAGCTGTTTAAAGTCTTCGAGTACGTATGTTTCATCGTCCATTATGATACAAGAAAATGTTTGCAAAAAATTGGTGTAAAGCTCCTTAGCACGACTTTTTGCAGTGAAATTTTGCTTGTCATCACGGTTGGGCACCTTTTTCCCTTTGTACGCCTTTAGTCCTTGTCTCTGCTTCACTTTTTGTACGTATGATTTTGGCTTCCCAACTTTTCGAGCCACATTTCGCACAGAAAAATTGGGATTTCCCTCAATAATGGCTACCACCTTCTTGTCCATTTGTCGGGAGCATACTTTTCGATTTGTTCTACTTCCAACCTTCCGATCCACAGTCAAGCGCTGGTCATATGATTAGTTTCATGGCAAGATCGCGTACCGATTAATTTGGATTTTGCTGCCGTTCGTTCAAAATTCGTTTGCGCACTTCCACTTGATTCGACGCCCTTTTACTGAATGTAACAAGAATGTAAACAGGTTGTACCACGAAATAAAGTGGAGAGTTTCAGCTGTCATATAAGTGACACTTTTCAGCGATCCGTGAAATAATTCAAAATCTACACTGAAAGAAAAGTGTCCGCAACTTAAAGTGGACTGGCTTTAAAAATCATATTTAAGGCCTCCTGTTGCGGATTATCGGGGCATTAGGTTCCATCAACTCTGAAACTCTGCTTCCAAATTTTATTATGAGCTTATGAGTCAAACGAACTTCCTCGAGCGAAAAATCCGGTAGCCCTGTTCACCGACGAGAGCATGTTTATTGTCGATCCCGGATCAAATCCCAGAACCGATCGCTATATTAGTTCTCTCCGGGTAAAAGACGTGGCCGACGAGCATAAAAACGTATATCTGACAAAGCATCCTGCTAGCGTTATGGTTTTTAAATTGGTGGTTTCCGATGGCAAAAAAAAATCAACCCGCTGTCCATTCCATAAGGCGACACAGGATTTAAAGAAAATATGTTCTTCCGTGGACCGAAGAGCAGTACGGCTCGAAGCCAAGTGTTGTATTTCAATAAGATGGGGCTCCGTGCCTCGAGCCGCACTCAGAAGTGGTTGCAAGAACATCCGCCGTTCTAGCGAAGGACCGTGGCCGCCATCCAGCCCCAATCTTAATTCGCTAGATTACTCAGCGTTCGTGACCACGAAAGTACATCGACGCGCCATCTATTCCTCAGCGGAAACATCACAAAACCCCTCGTTTGTCGACAGCTATAAACGCCCAAAAGGGAAATTTAGATTGGCAGTATGGCGTTGCTCCGTCTTCTGCCGCGCCCCGATATAAAAGCCGAGGAGTGACAGAAGCCATCCTTTTTCTGTGGCAGCGACGTCATCAAGAGTAGTCAACAATCATCAATACGCACAGTGAAAGTTAAATTTAAAATAAGAATATTGTAGTACGGTGAAATTAAGTAGAACTTATTAAAATTAGGTGGGATTAAAATTAAATAAAGTGCGTTTAAGTTAATCGCGTGTGAGTGCTTAGCTTTGTCTGATAAGCTATCCTAAAGACTATAGCTGCAAAGAAGTGATAACTAGCCTTTGGGGAATTTTGCTGCCGCTCGCTGTGCTATCGACACTCAGTATGGCGCATCATGAAGGCCAAGGCCTGTTCTAAACGCCATTCGAATACAGCAAGCCTCAGACAAACACTGACCCGTACCTGGAGAGAAATGGATCCAGGTTACATTATTAAAACTTGCCGTGCATTCCGGAGCTGTAGTGCATTGGGGCGTAGAACCACTGCGACCATTGAATTGAACTTTTGTAGTATACCCCTGTTTACTATTACTATTCGCATCTTAAAGCTAGCCTAAGACGCGTCTATCAGTCAGGCAAAATCGAGTTTATAAAACCCTTTCACCTTTCCAGGATTCACAGTCCAAATTTTTTCAGGTTGCATATAGCCACAAAGCATCACAACTGCAGAGCAGATGTTCCGAGGTTCCACGTTCCATGTTACAGAAACGACAGATGTCATTCTGAACCTGGTCAATGTTTTTCAAATGATATCTACTCGGGCAATGTCCGGTTACTAGGCCAGTATAGGTACAAAAAGCTCTCTCATTGAGCTCCAAAAGCTTTTTACTGATTGTAACATTTCGAATTATAAACCTTTTCGATTGAACATTGTGGTAACCAACCAGTTGGTCATCACCCTTTAAAACGTCTCGTAGATTGTTTAAAAAAGCGAAAAGAACCTCAGATTGGACCCCCTATAGGAGTGCACTTTTTGGAGGCTAGAACCACTGCGTCCACTGAGTTGAACTTTTGTGGTATTTATACAATAAAGAAATAAGAAAATCCAAATGAAGATCCTGGGTTCTAACGTGTGAAAACATAAGCAATACTCCGGAAGTCGTAAGACTTCAGAGGGCTCTTGCAAAGGATCATACGATTGAGCTTAGAAATCTGAAAAATGAGGATGGAGTTTTTACAAAAACTCCTAGTGAAACGTTAAAGTTGATTATGGAAACACATTTTCCTGGATCAGTTTTGTCTGTAGATCCAATCAGAGATGGATCACTTGAAGGTGAAAGTTGTTCTACAAGGACATCTCAAATGTCTGTTAGAACAAAAGTCGCCGCAAATAACTTAGCTGATAAAATCTTTAAGAAAGCCAGGGTAGAAAAAACGTTGAGATCTTTTCAGCCTTACAAATCTACAGGAATGGACGGGATATTTCCAGCATTACTTCAAAACGGCGAAGCAGTGTTAATCTCGCCATTAATTGAGATTTTTAAGGCAAGTTTAAGACTCTGCCATATCCCAACTTCATGGATACAAGCTAATGTTATCTTCATACCTAAAGTAGGAAAGCGAGACAAGGCGCATCCTTAATCATACAGACCCATTAGTCTTTCATCAGTCCTATTAAAGACTATGGAAAAAGTTTTGAATGATTATATCAATTCAAATTACATGAACACGCATCCACTATCTGAGTTCCAGTTTGCTTACCAGTTTGGTTAGTCAACAGTTACGGCACTGCATACTTTGGTTTCAAAGGTAGAAAAAGCTTTTTCGGTAAAAGAAATAGTACTTCGTTCTTTCTTAGGTATTGAAGGATCTTTCGACAATGCTTCCTATTTGTCTATGGCTCGAACCTTGGAGAAAAGGAACTTTGACACGAACATAATTAATTGGTTCACACCATGCTTGCAAAAACAAATCACTTCAGAGCTGGGAAGTTCGTCTATTACAGTACGGGCAACAGAAGGTTGTCCCCAAGGAGGAGTCCTCTCACCACTAATGTGGTCCTAAATTGTAGCCGATCTTCTAAGAAGCTTAGAGGAAAAAGGTTTCGAGGTTGTTTGACAAAACCATTTCAGAAAGATTCAATGGGCCCTAAAATCTACCCAGTCTTGGTGTATTCAGGAGGGCCTTAGCATAAACCCCTCAAAAGTAGTAATTGTATCCTGGTTAAAAAGGAATTTGAATCTAAAAGCTTTTAAGCTAGAAGGATTGGAAATCCATCTTAGTGAATAGGTGAATTACCTAGGAGTGATACTGGATGCCAAACTGAACTCGAATGCTCATGTTAAGTGTTTGATCGGCATGGCAACCAGTGCTTGCTGGATATGCTCAAAAACATAATGTGGATTTAAACATCAATAATAAGTCCAAAACTAATGTATCCCAAGTAACAAATTCAATTTTAAGGTTCACTTGAAGAAGTTTTCAAGACTCATTTGATAAAACTAGATATTCTACATAACATCGATAAAACAGCCATAAAACCCTTATTAGTTAAAAAAGGCCCACACTAGAGGAGGTTCTCAAGACTATTTCCCAAGGTTCACTTGAAACTTGATAGTTTTATCGGTACATACTTGTAATAACACTCAAGACATGCTTAAAACTATGATAAAACTACCACAAGTTTTGATAGTTTTATGATTTTACTCTTTAAGAACACTTCCAGTCCGTCACAAATATGTTTCGAAGATTCAATTTTTAGATAAGTTCATCTTTATTTGTTCTATTCTTGAAAAGGGTGAGTTACGCTTGAATTAAACTTGTTTGAATTGCTCAAGGTAAACAAGTCTTTCGTAAAATAGCCATAAAACCAGTGTGAAGAAAGCACATCATAAACAAAGAAAATGTGAACGTCTAAATCAAAAGTGCCTATGCATAGTTGTTGTTCTTAGTCATAATTACAGCCAAAAAAAAAACAAAAACTCTAACTTGAATATGCTACCAATGGTTTCGGGAAGAATAACAGATGAAAAGTTGAGCGAAACATTATATTTCTCTTGATATATACGCTATACCTAACGTCGGAGGAAGTGCGCTGTGTTGTGGATCACTGAGTGATTCCAGCGCACTACATCCGAATTTAGATTTAACGTATAGATCATGAGAAAAATAGATTTTCACTCAGATGATATTTACCAATTTTTACTTGCAACGAGTATAATTATTGTGTAGCCTATTGGGAAATGAAATGCACGTCTCGGGAGAATTTACTATCGTAGTGCACGTTAAACCTTACGTCGAAAGTTCTGCGCTGTATTTCCACGGTGGTGCGCCATGTAGCGCACTACCTGAGACGTTAGGTTTAACTTGCACAACTGGCATAAAATCAATTATCATGAGTTTTACATTTCGGTTTTCAACTGGTGACACATTGCACCATATAATTTGATTCGTTACAAAAAATAACGGACGTATAACGCATAGACCTTTCTGATAACTTAGTCTCAGTAAGCTGCAATTCCAATAGAATCCTGCGATGGCCAAAAAAACATTTGTCGTTGGTGGCTGGGATGAAAGAGTATTCAGTATATTGTATAGATATATTTTATAATTTCTTCCACCTATGGGCGTCCATTGTGACAGTTTGTTTATTTTTCACATAATGTTATTTCTCAAGAGTATGTGCTCTTATTCAAAATCAAATGGTTCTAAAAGCGTTTTATGGCAGCATTTTCATCATAAGGAGGATGTCATAAATCTTTTTCAAAGCTTTTATCAGGTTTTATGAAAGTTGCGAAACGATGTCTTGAGAGGGGAATCAAGTATCTTATAAAATTACTTATTAGGTGAATTACACTTATAAATGATGTAGTTTTATGGAGGTTTCTTCAAGTGTTCTTTAATCACTCTAAAGAACTGTTAATGAATTAAAATCACCTTAACTTGGAAAATTGCCCTGATAAAACCATATGATCTCCATAATGCTTTTATACAACTACCATAAAACACGAATAAAACCAATTTGCATTTGAATTGTTACTTGGGATGCTTCCCTTGCGTGATGGCCAAAAACAAAAGAGGCTACTGCACAGAAAAAGCTGTCAAAACTTCAACGGCTAGTGTCGATTGTTATAACGGGAGCGATGCGCAGCACTCCGTCAAAATCGTTAAATGCAACTCTAAATCTGCTGCCTTTGCACGTGCAATTAGAAGCGGAAAAAAGTATGCTTAGGCAAACATACTTTTGCATAAAAAAACTAATAAACGATGCTTAAAAAAAATTAAAATCGTTCCATAAAAAACGTATTCATGACCCATAGAACTCTGGTCAATATCCATAATAAAATGGATATGAATCATTAAATTTATGAATGTGATTCACAATTTATATAAAATTTAGCAATAAAATGTCAAAAAATTCACCGCTATATATCTAGGGAAAGATCGATAAAATTGTACAGATTATCCATAAACATCTTACAAATGATCCAAAAATGGTTTAATGGCGTTCCTTAAACTAACAAAATTGATCCACAGAAGGTATCCTTTGTGCACTAAAATAGATGCACATGATTCATTAATTATTGAAAATGTTCCATAAATAAATTGTCAATGATCTATAAAACAATGAATAATGAACTTTAAACTTTTAAAAATGATCTATAGAAAATTAACTTTGTGCGCTTAGACATATGGGTATGATCCACAAATTGTGCCTGCATTTTTGTGTTTTGGTCACTTATTTTTTAAATTTGTGGTCCATAAAAATTGGGAAATTAATCTCTAAAATTCCCGCTAAGCCGATGAAAATTTTGAAATGTTCTCTCCCCTATGCTTAAACGATTTTAAATCGTGTCCTGAACAACATCTTGAAATTTGAGCACATTTGATAAGAAACTAACACTAATTAGAACTTTTTATTAAGAAATTGCGAGTACTACGGAGAAAGCAAACCTTTCGTTCAAAAGTTGTTCCTATGTAAAATTTTCTCAACTACTGTTTTACGACACGGCTTGGTAGCTCAGCGGTTACCCATTCTGCTCACTGAGCAGATGGTCGGGAGTTCAATCCCAGCCCGTCCCTTTCCTTGCCATTTGTCACTTGCCTCTTTCTATCACCACTAGATTCAAAATAAAAAGCAAGTCTACTGCGCTTTCTTTCTTTGATCGCATCACTCATCGCATCCATGATCTGAAAATAACCTGCCTCACTAACACAACTATCCTTTCCTTGGCAATTGTAGAGACGCAGTGGTGATTACGGTCTCAAATAACAACTTGACAATCGTTGAAGACTAATCATCTTTCCCCCTCCCCAAAAGACCGGGAGTTCTGTTCAGTTTCGGAGTAGCAACTACGAAATGGCACGGTCTTTTTTTTTTTTTTTATAAAAGCGAGAGAATGTTTTTTTCTCAACTACTGTTTTGCCAAACATTGGTTTTCAGAAAATCTAGTAAAAGTGTTCTTAAAGCTATGTCCATTTAGAATCCGGAATCTTTAAATCATCTGTATCTCGGTAACGGATTGACGTACAAATAAGTTTAATACATCAAAACAAAGGTAATTCACTGTACTTAAAGGATAAAATATCAAAATAGATCATTTCTCTTCGTTTTTAATGAAAATTTGCACTTTCTTCTTTATTCATCCCATCGGATCGATAAAGAAAGTGTGGTTAAAAGTAAGTAAGCAAGTCGGTCCTATCATTGCCCAAAATTTGATGAAAGGGGTCAAGGCAAAGGTGCGGGCATTTGGGTTGGGAGAAGAGGTTCAATAAACCAATGATGTCAAAACTTAACCATTTAGTAGTACTTTATTTCCAGAATGTTTGAAAAGAATCGGGCTCGAGGAAAATTTTTGGTGACCTATTTTGTGTGTCCAAATTTCATCGAATACAGTCTGGCTTGACGGTGCGTAGCGTGGGCGAATTGTTATTGCTAATGTCGTTAGATTTATCAGTGTCAATGGTATTAATCCTTGGTTTTTTGTACCGACGGTGCTCTTGGTGATCAGACGAGAATTTGCGCTTCCTTGGTACCGATCTTTCAAAGCTTCTTTTATTGGAATCGAAACGGCACTTTTTTAGTCAGCTTTCTTAAAAGCTGAAAATTTTCTCCAAAGCGATCCTTCTTTTACAGCAATATTTAAGCCGCCTAAAGGAACGGGCGAGTAGTAGCGCAGTCAAGGATCAAATTTCCCGTAGCCAGAATTAAAAAAATATTAAACCCAAAATTGGTATAATTCCGGCATATTTTACGGATCAAGAATATTATTTTAAAAACACAGAGTCGATTTGCTATAGACCATATTAAGAAGTTTGTGGTTCATTTTTCAAACCCATTATGGATAATTGTCGATTAATATTTTTTTTCTATAATTTATTGATCATATTTTTTAGTTTACAAACGTTACATTCTAAGGATCAAATTACAAGTTTATAGAATGGAAAATTTGCAATATGTGGACCCATTCATTTGATCCGTAAAATTTTATCGATCATACCCTAGATGTATAACGGTACATTTTCAACATTTTATTGCTAAAATTAATATAAAGTATGGATCACATTGCTTTTTTTTATGGTTCATTTTCATTTTTTTATAGATTTTCATCATTGGTCATAAATACGTTTTTTATGGAACAAATTTCATTTTTTACGGATAATTTCTTCAGTTTAAAGGTGCAAACTTAGGGCTGCCCAACATGACATGGCTGTGTCATGAAAAACGTATTTTTGACCCATAAAACTCTGGTGAATATCCATAAAAAAATTGAAATGATCCATAAAATTCATCACTCTGATCGATACTTCATATAAAATTTAGCAACAAAATGTCAAAAATGTACCGTTTCATATCTAGGGTATGCTCGTTGAAAATGTACGGATTACCCATAAACATATTGCAAATGATCCATAAAAGGTTCAATAATTTTCCTTAAACTTGTAAAATTGATCCATAGAATGTAACCTTTGTGCAATAAAATATATTCGCATGTCCCATAAATTATTTGATATTTTCCATAAATAAATTGCCAATGATCCATACAATGATTAATAATGAACCATAAGCTTATAAAAATGATGCATAGGAAATCAGTTTTGTTCGCTATACTATATGGTATGATGCATAAATTATGCCTGCATTTTTGCAGGTTGGGGCACTATTTTTTGTTAATTTATGGATTGTAAAATTGATCCGTAACTGCGTTACTACTCAGATATAGTTACATGTCCGTTCATTCAGGTATCCGGATAAAATATTGCTGCAAAAGAAGGATTACGGAGTTTTTGCGGAACCGTATTGCAGATTGTAGAACTAAGGCGCCAGAAAGCGGTCGATGTTTCCGACATCCGAAGTGTTAACATAGCGTAGATAAGATTCCAGGCAAACGAATGATTTAAGCATTTTCCCGGTGCGATGCAAACGGAGGATGTTTTTTGCAGTTAGGTCCGACGAGCGATAGCGAGTTGGACAGCAAGCGTCTGCCCGGCATCATTTAAATCAAATTTTCTGAAACAACAGTTTAATCAAGTCATAAATATGACCTGTAGTTCTTTATGTGCAGGAGAGCTCTTTACCAAATTTCTTGACAAACATGTGTCGCAGTTGCGGGGAGATCAAATAATGTTGAGTGCACAAATTTGGTTTTTTATGAATCATTTTTTGAAGATAACGATTTGTTATACAAACTATTAGAGATCATTGGCAATTTATGTATGGAACATTTTCAATATTTTACGGATGATATGCACATATGTTAGTGCAAAGACGTTACATTCTGTGGATCAATTTTGCAAGTTTAAAGATTGTTATTGAACCTTTTAAGTATCATTTGCAATATGTTAATGGGAAATCCAAACAATTATATAGGGGATAGACACAATGATCGAGACAGGCAAATTTTTGATCAACTTTGTAGTGCTCTTCATGAACTTCATGAAATATTATCCGATATAATTTCGCCAAGAAGCATTTGACTGTAAAATTAATGTAATTTTATATCTCGGTAACATAATTGGCCACGGCCCCTGGACACCGGAGTTGTTCCGGGTTTCCGGAGAGGCTATCTCACATGTTGAATTTGTGATGAGATTTTGTACAAGATACCATTGTCAAAATTTTTTTTCAGTAAACGCACGTAAAGACAAAATATTTTTCAAGCGAATGAAATGTTGATTACAGGAATCGCCCTTAAATTGACTGAGATATGGCCATTTTCATGAAACAGGTTCTGATGAAGGGTCCTGGTTGCGGTTAACTCTTTATTACTCTATAGTCCTTGACCATATTGGCTACTCCCGGAACCACCTGAATGTCCCCGGGGGAACATGTAGTAGAGGCCATTTACTCCAAAACATGCCGTGCGGCAGCTCTATCTTCATGATTTTTCATAATTATGATTTTGATAGACTTGAGAAAGCCATTGGCTACATTGGCCACTCACGGGACTTTTTTGGGGGAACCTGTAGTAAGGAACAATTACGATTTTATTTTACGTTTCGGTGGTTCTGGGAGTGGCCAATATGGTCATGGATCCACTTTAAGTTTATTATATGGTTTGTGATGAAAAACCAAGAGGAAAGATAAATATATCATTCCCTAGATATATAACGGTTAATTTTTCACATTTTATTGCTAATTTTTGCTAAAAGTATGGCTCAAATTGATGATTTTTAGGGATCATTTCTATTTTTTTTGTGGATTTTCACTAGAGTCTTACGGGTCAAGAATGCGTTTTTATAGAACGATTCTCATTTTTTCATGGATCATTTCTTCAGTTTTAAAGGTGCAAAGTTAGGGCTGCCCGTAAAGAGTGCTCTTGACCAAATTTATTGGGAAGCATGTTACGCAGTTGCGGTCGTAAAAGAACGTGAGATCGCAAAAGTAAGTCAGCTTTCTGAAAATTGAAAATCTACTCCAAAGTGATCCTTCTTTTACAGCAATATTTAAGCTGCATAGCTAAAGGAACGGACATGT
This sequence comes from Aedes koreicus, assembly GCA_024533555.2. NCBI lineage: Eukaryota > Metazoa > Arthropoda > Insecta > Diptera > Culicidae > Aedes > Aedes koreicus. Next base: position 20,480 of record JAHHFK020004754.1, on the reverse strand, counting down.
TAATAAATCCCCGCAGTCACGATCGATTTCTTTGTGGTTAAAATTTAAAAAAAATTTAACCCAAAATTGAAATAATTCCGGCATAATTTATGGATCATACATATAATTTTAAGTCCACAAAATTGATTTGCTATGGACCATATTTAGAAGTTTATGGTTCATTTTTCAAACCTGTTATGAATCATTGGCGATTTATTTATGGAATATTTACAATAATTTAGTGATCATGTTCATATATTTTAGTTCACAAACGTTACATTCTATGGATCAATTTTACTAGTTTAAGGAATGATATTGAATCTTTTATGGAACATTTGCAATATGTTTATGGGTAATCCGTACAATTTTATCGATCATACCGTAGATATATAACGGTACATTTTCGACATTTTATTGCTAAAATTTATGTAAAGTATGAATCACATTGCTGTAACTTATGGATCATTTTAATTTTTTTATGGATTTTCATCAGAGTTTTATGGGTCATAAATACGTTTTTTATGGAATGATTAGGATTTGGACCGAGATGATATGGATAATTTCTTCAGTTTAAAGGTGCAAACTTAGGGCTGCCCATCGAAAGCCTGTTGAAGTGCATCTGAACAATTACAAACACACTCCCGTTCCTTTCTACTCAGTGACTGAGTAGAATTATATTCCTTTCTCTTTTCCTCACACGGAAAAGTTACTCAAATTTCGTAAAAAGTGGTTCGATTCAAAAATTGAGTTTATCACATTTTTTCCGGAAATTGATTAACATTTCCGTGTGAAAAAAAAGAGAAAGAAATACAATTCTACTTAGTTACTGAGTAGAATGAAATGAGAGTGCAGATAATAGTTTTCACCCTGTATGAACGAAAATACCCTGGAAAAACTTTTTATTGCGCGGTTAGCAAGGCAACAATAAAAAGTGCAAAGTGAAATAAACATGGATGTTAAGAATGTAATGTAATTAAATGGCTTACTACTGATTGACGGCAATAAATAAATAAAGGTATCTTTGGGACCAGTTTGTGTCTGTAACTATATCAACTCCATACACGCCATTTCGTTCTAATAGTTGTTTCCAAAACTCCCAGTGAGAGAGTGACAAGCCAAACTCTATTTCATCCTGTGATCTCCGTGCATCTAACAATAAAATCGTATCTCCTCACGATTTCCCAAACCCGCCTCGCTGGTACCGGGGGGCGTAACACGGGTGGCTTCTTGTCACATTTAAATTCATAATCCCTCCACTCATCTTGGCACATTATTTTTTCGCCGTTTTGATATGCATGGTAATGGTACCCGCCGCGCGTCGGTCCACCTACCACCCATCCTTCTAGCACAACGCTGAAGACAACGACGACGACGACGACGACGCGTAGCATCAGAAACAGTAGCAGGTCGAGCTGTCCGATATCAACGTGCGACCGCCGCTGTTGACCGCTCCATGCTGCGAGTGAGAGGTTTCGTGAGGTTCATCAGCATGGTGATCAACATACTTCATCTGCCTAGTGGTCCTCCAAGTGGTCATCAAACGATCAAATTAGGTAGAAAATGGACCCCGGGATGAACGGAGCAAACGGTAGGGTAGGGTTAGGAGAGGGAGGAGCAATGTCTGTCTGTCTCTTTGCTAGACACGCCAGCAAGCAACGTCCATGATGATCGTTGGAATCGACAGGCACTTTGATTGGGAGTATCAGGGCAGGCAACTCCGGGAGCCGAGGTCTGGTTTTGATGTGTTTTTAGTCATAAAGACCTCGGGATCGACAGTGAAAAGGCTCCTCTGGCACGATGCGACGTGGTAATTTAATCGAAATCAATTTTATGTAAATCAATAGCCAATGAAGAGAGGAGAGAGTGCCTGGTGCTTTGAAACCAACCAGACGAGGGTGAGCAAAGACAAAAAGTGTTTAAAAGTTAACTTAGGCGACCGAAGATTGAATTGATGATCGGAATTTAAAATCATTATTTTTATAGCGCTTTAAACATTAAAATTAGTTGATTGGAAGCATCAATCAATCGAGGTGATGCGATGGTCAAATGCAGATAGAAATGTCATGCGGGGTGTCGGTTTTGGGAAACAATTCCAAAAGCGTCATTCCAATCGATTCCTCAGTCGGATTAGCAGGAATGCATAAAATTAAGTTGTGCATTGCAGGTAATCCCTTGTTGCTATTCACTTGCAGCAGGTGTCACTAAATGCTGTCAGCGGTAATCAAGACATTTTCATTCCTGTCGTCACGCTCGCTCTGATAAGTGTCAGACACTTTTCCCTCTCTAGTTGGTAGTGAGAAAAATCCAGCCTCCGACAAAACATCTGCAAACAAAACCCTCGAGCTGTTGTCCACTGGCAGCACATCACCGCAGGTGAAAAACTGGCTTTCTCAGTGACACAAAAAGAACTGCACATCACGAATCTTCGGTTGGTAGTTAGGATTGGGATCGAGAGGACGAGTGTACGTTCATCCTTCAGTACAGCAAAACCTGAAAGGAAATGAATGACTGACGGAAAACATGGCATTTCGACACAAAGAATCGGAAAATATGGACAGCTCGAACATGGATGGACGGAGGTACGAACGGATCGAGGGACAGGCGGGGTGTGGCGATGGCTGCGGCGACGGTTGGGCACTGAGAGTGAGATTGAAAATGGTTGGAGGGATTCGTCGAAGTGGTCGGCTGACGGTAAGAATCGGGAGCTAGTACACGTCATTGGTCCTCGGGGATTTCAGGCTCAGGGATGAAGTTTGTGGCTCTAATTGGCAAAGATGCTTGTTTTTTTACTGTTTTTTATTCAATGGCTTGAATCTAATCTTGCTCTTTAAATCTAACTAACCTTCATCAAACCAACATTGAGAATCTAAAAGTATGCACAAACCTGTTCTTATCATATTAATTTTTGGAAGAAATACCACACACATTTACATAGCATACCGAAAATTTTTTCTAGCTGAGCATAATGTAAAGTTAATGGTTTTGAAGTTGCTTCAGATTACTTTGGGATATCGAAATTTAAATTACATATTTGACTGGCATTTCACTGTTTAGGAATTTCTATCAAGTACATCACGCAAAAATGTCCATTTTCAACCCTCCCCTCTCCACTCGTAACATATTTTGTATGGACACTACAGATTTTTTTTTCCATGGATCGTCACAGTAACTGAAACCTTGCCCCCCTTAAGCATGACGTTAGAAATAGACGTTTCCTCAAACTGCTTATTGGGCATCTATATTATTCATAAAATGATTAGTTAAGTTCTCTATGAACCTTATAATAATAATAGGTTATACAGATATTTTTGGCCATCACTGATCGTTTGAAAAATCCCCTGGGCCACTGCCAAGCAACTAGACGGCGTTAGTAAGCAAGCCATTTCTCGAACTTCTGTATCTTAAGAACATGATAAGCTAGAATTTTTGGGAGAGTTCTTTAGATGAACATGAGCTGCCTTAAATAGCCAACATACTTTTAAATTCATACAGTGGATTATGGTTACATGTTTTTTATACAAAATAAAGTTTATTTTCGAATCAACCATAAATTTGGTTCAGCGATCACCCTCACACGACAATGCTCACCCTTATGGCAGAATAAAATAATAAGAGTGTAATATTAAGCGATAAGGAAGAACTATAACAATTTTGAGGCAGACTCTTCTCTCTTGTTGATTTTTTCTTAGTGTTTCAAGCTTAATGCTGTCACAATAAGCTTATTGGTTGCTCTCAATTTAGTGCTATAATTGCTTTTCCACAGTTATTTATTGGGACCTTTCGACGCCAGGTACCATTTTTGCATTTGTATGATTGTATGGCAAGTACAATCATACCTTAAAGATTGTACTCGAAAAAAATGCAACACATTTTTCTTGTGTATAACCTTTTATTGGCATGGGTTAAAAAACTGAAATTTTGGGTAAAACTTGTTTAGAGTGTAATGTTTACATGTCCAAATTCATAACAATCTGTCAAGTGGTTATCGAGATGGTTTCCAAGCAAGAAGTGATTCGACAAAATATTATGGGCGCGGTCGTGGAAAATCCAAGCCAGTCCCACAGGTGGATCGCAAAGCACTTGGGAATTGAGAATTCGACCGTGTCCTGTGTGGTAAAATCGTTCAAAAAGACTCAGACGATCCGCGAGCTGACAGTGGAAGAAAAGCAAAGACAACCGATCCCGTGAACGCAAGGAAGATGAGGGATTACTTCAAGCGCAATTGAGTTTTTGTCGGCAAGTCCCGCCTGGATGTTCTGGAAGAAGAAGGTCGACATTTGCCAAGAAGTACTTGGTGTGGCAAGCGATCTGTGGGTGCGACAAATTCAGAAAGCCGTTCATAACGACCGGCAACATCAACGGCCAAATATAAACAGTGTATCTCACAATAGGTGTCACCTTTTTTCAGTCTTGGTTTATTTCAGCTGGACAATTTTAGCAGCGGAATTGATTATACCCGTTTTGAGTGTATTATTTTGACAGCTTATCACTGAAGATAAATAAGCGATTTCGTTTGTTTATATTTATCAGCTACCATGGAAGCCATACGGGCGCAAGTTTTAAAATTACATTTGAATAGCCTTAATCAGTTCGGAGTGAGTAAGCGTTTTGTTTTTCGTACCTTAAACGGTTCAAGGAAACTGGAAATGACCATATTCAACACAAAAGAGGTGCCAGACGAACTGCCAGAACGAAGAAAAAGATCAAATGTGTGAGGGAGCGAATAAGACGTAATCCGGCCGTATCTGGCCGTAAATTGAGCAAACAATTTCAAATGTCCCCTGCTTCAATGAACAGGCTCCTCAGACAAGATCTGGAATGCAAGTCGTACAAGAAACAACGGGTTCACGGGTTGACGGAGCATCAAAAGCAAGCCAGGGTCCAAAGAAGCAGAAATCTTTTGGTTCTGCACGGTGACTGCGAGATTTTATTTTCAGATGAAAAGCTCTTCCTCCTTAAGGACAGTCATAATCAATAAAATGATCGTGTGTATGGCAAAAGTCTTGCCAATATTTCAAGAGATAAACTAGCTGTAGACGGTTATCAGAATATATCAGAAATCATGGTATGGGGCGCCGTTTCACGAAAGGGAAACTTCCTCTTCTTTTCAAATAACCTAACGTAAAAATCAACACTGAATATTACATCGGGCAGGTTTTGAAGAACCATTTGCTTCCACATGCTTCAACACTGTATGGGAATACACCATATTGTTTCCAACAGGACTCAGCTCCAGCTCACTAGGCAAAGAAAAGACAAGCGTGGTGCGCGGAAAATTTGCCCGATTTCATCACAAGCGAAGAATGGCCTGCATCTTCACCGAATCTCAACCCATTTGACTTCTTTGTTTGGGGTTATATGCTTCAACAGATCGATTTAGAAAACATTTGGTTGATATTTGGGACCAAATTCCTCAGGAAATCGTGCGTGCCACCTACGATGGGCTTACAAAACGTTTGTGCAAAGTAATCAAGAAAAAGGAGTGATTTAAATTGAATTAATATGTTTTATTTCTATAACATTTATCTTTCTAATTAAAAATAAATGCTATGATTTGGCTGATTTGTTTTTGCTGTAATTCAATTTTGTTTTAGTGACACCTATTGTGAGACACCCTGTAAAGATGAATGCTTCCAGAAGCGCCTACTGACCTTCCTCCCAGGTCTCACAAAGGTGACACCCTGTTTTGGCTTGATCAGGCATCGTGAACATCACATGAAACTCGTGATGCAGTGATACGAAGCCAACGATGTTGTTTTTGTGTGAAGGAGTCAAATAATTCGCCATAACTTCGCCTAACTCGCCATAACTTCGCTCAATAGAAAAATTCTGAGCGATTATGAAGGCCAAGTTCCGGAAAAAAAGTGAAGATCTTTCATGAAGTGTTCTGAAGAACTTCCATGAAGTTCTCTGAAGAACTTCCACGAAGTTCTCTGAAGAACTTCCATGAAGTTCACTGAAGAACTTCCATAAAGTTCTCAGAAGAACTTCTATAAAGTTCTCTGAAGATCTTCCATGAAGTTCTCTGAAGAACTTCGATGGAGTTCATTGAAGAACTTCCATGAAGTTCTCTGAAGAACTTCCATGAAGTTCTCTGAAGAACTTCCATGAAGTTCACTGAAGAACTTCCATGAAGTTCTCTGAAGAACTTCCATGAAGTTCTCTGAAGAACTTCCATGAAGTTCACTGAAGAACTTCCATGAAGTTCACTGAAGAACTTCCATAAAGTTCTCTGAAGAACTTCCATGAAGTTCTCTGAAGAACTTCTATAAAGTTCTCTGAAGATCTTCCATGAAGTTCTCTGAAGAACTTCGATGGAGTTCATTGAAGAACTTCCATAAAGTTCTCTGAAGAACTTTCCTGAATTTCTCTGGAAAACTTTACTGATGTTTTCTGCAGAATTTCCCTGAAGTTCTCTGCAAAACTTTTCTGAAGTTCTCTGAAGATCTTTCATGAATTTCTGTGAAGAACTTCCATGAATTTCTGTGAATAACTTGCCTGAAGTTCTCTGCAGAACTACCCTGAAGTTTCCTGGTGACCTTTCATGAATTTCTCCGAAGAACTTCCATAAAGTTCTCTGAAGAACTTCCCTGAAGTTCTCTGAAGAACTTCCAAGAAGTTCTCTGAAGAACTTCTATGAAGTTCTCTGAAGGACTTACCCGAAGTTTTGTGAATAAATTCTCTGAAAGACTAACCTAAAGTTGTCAGAAGAACGTACCAAAAAAACCATATTGGTGTAGCAATACGTAACTTCAAAAAAAAAAAAAAAAAAAAAAAAAAAAAAAAAAAAAAAAAAAAAAAAAAAAAAAAAAAAAAAAAAAAAAAAAAAAATACTTCGTTCAGTTACGTATTGCTAACGTCTACTGCCTTTCCTGAAGCGACACAATTGATCCGTTCTATTTTGGCCGGATGCTGTTGTGAGCGAGAAACAGTTCAAGGCAAACTGGCGTTCTGCGGCGAATAAAGTGGACAACGAATGTACAAAATCTTATAGCAGATGTTAAACGAAAGACCCGGAAATTCGCATTAGGTAAAAAGGAAGCTTAGCTGAATATTTCTCCTGTATTCTTTTTTTTTATTACTTGATTATCGAGATTTTTTATTGCTTGAAGATCGTAATTGATCCGTACTACAGTTCCCCCAAAAATGTTCCGGAAGTGGCCAATGTAGCCAATGGCTTTCTCAAGTCTATCAAAATCATAATTATGAAAAATGATGAAGATAGAGCTGCCGCACGGCATGTTTTGGAGTAAAATCGTAAATGGTCTCTACTACAGGTTCCTCCGGGGACGTTCCGGTGGTTCTGAGAGTGGCCAATATATCAAATAGCCTTCTGAAGTTTATCAATATCATATTTATGAAAAATCATGAAGATAGAGCTGCCGCACGGCAGGTTTTGGGATAAATGCTTAACTGGTCCCTACTACAGGTTCCCCCGGGGACGTTCCGGTGGTTCCGGGAGCGGCTAATATGGTCAAGGATCCACTTTAAGTTTATAATAAAGTTTGTGATGAAAAACCAAGAAGAAAGAGCTGTCACATGGCATGTTTTGAGTTAAATATAGAGTTAACCGCATCCAGGACCCTTTATCAGAACTTGTTTAGCGGAAATGCCCATATCTCAGTCAATTCAAGGTCGATTCCTGTAATCGACATTTCATTGGCTTGGGAAATATTCTGCGTTTACTAAAAAAAATTGTTTGACAACGGCATCTTTTCATCACAAATTCAACATGTGAGATTGCCTCTCCGGAAACCCGGAACAACTCCGGTATCCGGGGGCATTGGCCAATTATGTTGCCGAGATATAAAACTACATTAATTTTTCAGTCGAATGCTTCTTGGTGAAGTCACATCGGATAATATTTCATGAAGTTAGCACTACAAAGTTGATCAAAAATTTGCCTATCCCGATCATTATGTGTTACACCCGGACTGAAAGGGTTGAACGCGTGAACGTGTTCCGTATGATTTGTCATCGGCTAACCCGACAAAGGGAAACGTCAGTGTCGATCGTGATCGATGTAAATACAGTGCGCTGCCATGTTGGAAAATAGAATTTCGCAGTAGAAGAATTGATTGAGAGTAGATACGGTGAATTGAATTTGTTTATTAGAAGCTATAGAGAAATAAGTTAATTGTAGTATAGAGTTAAATTAGTATTGATTGGTGCAATGTAATTATTCCAAAAATAGTGTAGATAGTCAGGAAATGAATTGTTGTTTATTTTCAGTTTGAGGAACGGATTACGTGTTAGGGGAGATCCGGGTTAAGTTGGATTGGATAAAGGAGAAAACTACATTTGTAAGTAGTATAAGTAATTTGGTATTATGGCTCCTTAAGTAATATAATTACGATTACAGCTTTGAGTGTGCCGAAAAGCATACTTCATAGATTGTTTTTCAATGATGTCCAGAACGCCCCCAACAAATTCTCAAAGAAAATTATCCGTAATGATGGGTTATCCGTGTTGTGACCAAGATGAAAACTACGATGATATGGTGGAATGTGGCCGGTGCAAGCGATGGCACCACTATTCGTGTGTTGGAGTAAACCAGAGCGTAGCGGAGCTAGCTTGGTTCTGCCGTAAGTGCCTCGGAGAGGATTTATCGGCTCGCGAATCATTGGGAAAGCCGGGAGCCACCCGCGTTCAACCATCTCGAACAGCAAAGAAAACAGGTAGTAACAATACGGGGCAGTCTGCAGGCCAGAATAAGAATATTAAAATTAAGGAGGTTTCTCAGATAGCGATGGGGACATCCCAATCGAAAGTGGGGGGAACTACTACCACGGCACATTCAAATCATTCCGTGCGCAGTGAAGTAGCAAACACTAGTAGTAAAGTAGCCAGTCACAAAAGTGTTGCGAGTTCACAGAAAAGTGGAAGCATGAAGTCGACAAGTTCAAAACGCGACTGGGCGTTGAAACAAATTGAAGAGCTTACGCAGAAAGGTCGTCTGGAAACCCATGACGAGGAGAATCAGCTTAGGATCTTGGAAGTGAAGCAAACACAGATCGAACGTCAACAAAAGGAGATGGAGAAACTGCTAGAACTATCGAAAGTCGTCGAAGAGGAGTCAGTAGCCGGTGAAGAACAAGAACACGAACAAGAAGATGTGGACGTTGACTACAGAGAAAGAGTGAACGACTGGATGTCACAGTGCGAAAACGATTATTCAGCTATACCACGGCATGCTAACGACAATAATAAGAGAGTCGCTGCTGGAGAAAAGGAATATTGCACCAAACTGTCTTCAATTACGTCTAGGAACAGCGTGGAAGAAAGGGAAAACGGAGTCAATCAACAAAAAAGGAATTTCAATATGATGAAAGTACCAACGCAACTTCAGATTGCGTCGCGACAGGTGTTTCCGAAAAAATTACTAGCATTTTCAGGCTGCCCGGAGGACTGGCCACTGTTCATTAGTGCATATGAACAGGCGAATTTGTCATGCGGATTCACCAATGCGGAGAATCTCGTGAGGCTTCAGGAAGCCTTGAAGGGAAAGGCCCTAGATCTTGTGCGGAACCGTCTGCTTCTACCAGATAACGTGCCAACAATTATTGAGAAGCTGCGCCGAAGGTTCGGCAACCCAGAGATTCTGTCAACGTTGCTGGCACACCGGATCCAGAAGCTTGAAGGTCCAGATTCGGAGAATTTGGAGTCCGTAATTGAGTTTGGCAGTGCAGTTGAGGAGTTCACACAACATCTCGAGGTTTCGAAGCTTACCGATCATTTGAAAAATCCTATGCTCATGCAGAGTTTGATACAGAAGCTTCCATCGAGCTACGCTATGCAGTGGGTGGAGTATAAGCGTCGGTCACAGGTGGTCGATCTGAAAACTTTTGGAAGGTTTATGGAGGAAATGGTAGATAAGGCGTTAGAGGTAACGTTTGAAAGGATGGATGGATTGTAGTCGAAGAAGCGGGAAAACCCGAAAGCTAAAGGGTTCGTCTACTCAACGGAGGAGGACCAAAGGTCATGTCACTGTAAATCTGATCAGCATTGCCGCAAGTTTCCAGACGAGCCACCAAAACATGTTCCTGACAGAAAGCCACTGACTTCCCAGGTCCAGTTTTCACCGAAGAAAGAAATAAGCTGCTCTATCTGTCAGAAACCTGGACACATCGGTCGAGATTGCCGAGAGTTCCGGAACAAAAGTCTGGAAGACCGATGGAGAATTGTGAAACGCAGAGAGCTGTGTCCGCTGTGTCTCTACAATCACGAAAATTCACAATGTAGGTCGAAGATTCGGTACGATGATGAAGATTGCAATGAACAGCATCACCCGTTGCTACAGCTTTGAGTGTGTCGAAAAGCATACTTTATAGAATGTTTTTCAATGATGTCCAGAACGCCCCCAACATTATGTCTATCCCCTGTAATACACTCAAAAAAGTTTTTTTTAAAGTGTTTTTTAATTAAAGTGAAATTTAGACGTTTGGACGTTGTGAAAAGCCATTTCTTCTTCATGTCTCCATTTGATATCACTTCGTGGGTGTTTTCGCAGTGTCCGCTTCACAATGGCTTAGTAATTCTCAATTCGCCGCAGTTCTGGTGCGTTCGGGGGATAAAGACCTTAAACACCTTAAACTGAACTGCTTGGAACCCTCTTGAAAGCTTGAACTACCAGCTTTTGTTCCTTCGCATTATAAGGATATTTATGTTATGACCACTTTTGTCCACTTTGGTCGATGGTTGTACCGATTTAAAAAAAAAAAGCTACAGTAGATTATGTACAATTCCCAGCTGCCTGTTTATGTTTATGGCACGATGCAAGACATTCGGATTTTACAGGAACGTGCGCAATGTTTCTGTTTTTTGGACTGCTGCTGTTCTTCCGATTCTATTTTCAAAACTAGTGCATAGCTGCTAATCAGTAGCGGAACCAGGATTTGCGTCTTAGAGGGTTTTGTAAAATCGGCGACGGGGTATGTAAAAATCCATAGCAAATATTGTTATTTATAGAGGTTCTGGAGGGGCTGCAACGTAGCTTTTCCCCCTACTGGTTGCGCCACTGCCACTTACACAGCCTAAGCATCAAAAGGGAACAAAGACAGAATGTGGTCAAGTACCTACATTGCAAGGTTTAACACCTCAACATTCAGTTATCAAAATCTCATCCAGTTGGTTGATAAATGAAGATTAGTTAACAATTAACAGGTTATTCTGCACGGCGTGTGAGGTGACACGACACGTCGTCACTTACGAGATGATTATAAAATTACAAAAAAACGTAAATAAAATGTACAAAAAATACTTTATTGCGAACGACCAATAAAATCCGTTCAATAAAATTTGATAACCGCACTAATAAACTGCCATGTCATAATTGTACAAAGTGAAAAATATATTTACAATAACAAATAATACTCAACCCTACGAGTAATCAAAAATACAATATTCCAACACGTGCAAACAATAAATCCCTACTTTCTACTGCGTTTGCTTCTTTGGTACTTCCAAGATCGTCGGGATCGCTCTTGACTGTGCAGTTCATGGCGAGCGTCACTCACCGTGACTGGTGGAGATCGCGGGTCGCGTTCCTGTTTAACAACAACCACCGTAGTACCCCCGATCAAAGTGGTCCGGCGTTCGGGTGTTGCTGCAATTCGATTGTTGCTGGAAACTACAAACACGGGCGACCTCCTGTTGATGGAATACAAAACCTTTAGTTAGGAAAAACACGACGGGGAATGTTCACTCTTCGACTGTCGAAGTTGAGTTCTGCACGTGTTGTGTTGGTATGCACCATATTTATGTACTCTCGCGTCAAGGTTACTAAACTTTGTCAGCATGATGATTACTGTTTTTGTTGTTTGCAATCTTAATTGAAAATTTGTTAATGCCTAAAGACTAAACTTCTCACAGTGTTTTGCTTACTTTCGTTACACAATAGTCTTACTTAAAATAAATGGTAGTTAATAGTAGTAGTTAAGGAGGGGAGCTAAGCGTGTGGTTTGTGAAACTTGATTCGTTGAACAAGGTTTTCCTCTTCTAGGGTAGCTAGCTGACCTAGCGGCATCGAACACTGTAAAACTTATGACGACTAAGCCTTCCTGTGTATGATAATAGTTGTAACGAACTCGGCTAATGGTTTAGCAAATTACTTTAAAGAATTGTTACTGCTAGAAATTTGCGATTGTGTCCGGTAAAATCCTAATCCTAGAACGTAACATACTCTAGCGGCACAATTTGTTCTTGACTGTACAATTAGTTACACCAAAGAACAAACTTGGAACGGAACACAAGGATAAACACAAACAAGTCTAGTAGAATAAAAGATCAAGCTCTCGCCACACGTGCACGCAAGAACGGTCATTTCAATCCCTCTTCCCGTCGAGCCGTGCCTCAATTGTCCTTGACTAACCTTTGCAGTTTGCGCTTGTCTGCATCATTCACTCCTATCCGCTTATCTAGCCTATCAAATACTCTGGATTTTTTCGCCGGCGGTGCTTTGTCTTTTTCGCTCTGGCGAGAATCCGAGCCGGACACCGGTTTCAGCACAATTCGCCGGCTGCTGGAACTGCTAAATCCGCTCCGGTCATCCCGGTTGTCACGACCATCACGACCATCACGACCGTCACGACCGTCACGGCCTTCACGACCGTCACGACCTTCACGGTGACCGTCCCGCCCATCGCGGCCATCGCGATCCCGGTGGCTACTGCTGCTGACTGGAGGGGGGTGTCTCTCTCTGGGAGGGGAGGGAGATGGTTCCCGCAGCAGCTCTTCTTCGTACTCATCCAGAAATAGGTCCAATTCGTCCCGATTGTCGATGACTTTGCGCTTGGGAGAGCCCGGGGATGATGGAGCGTCCGTGATGACTGGCGTAGGAGGCGCAGAAAGTTGCTTTTGCGGCTCGTAGTCGGATGAAGATACTGTCGTGGATGATGGCTTCTTGGAGGACTCCCCTGGCTGTGAGGTCTTTCGCGACGACGATGACGACGACGAAGATGCATTGTTAGAGGATGAATGGCGATCCGAGGACGACTTGCTGTCCGCTTCGGTTTTCTTTTTGAGAGAAATGATCTTCTTTTCGGTGACCACGATCGGAGTATACTTGGCCGGTGGTTCCTCGGACTTTCGATCCTGTTGTAAAAGGTTGGGGTGTGATGTTGTTAATGTGCTCGAGCTAGGAGTTGGATTTGTGTAACTTACCGAAGATCTTATTGGCTTTTTGTTTTCCTCGGCGGCTTGCTTTCGCCGCATCTCTTTATCCCTGAGAATCTTTTCCCGAGCGGCTTTCTGCTTCTCAATCTCCATGCGGTACGCCCGAATCTCCGGGTCCTCGTCGTCGTCCTTTCTCTGCGGGATGGAATAGAAAAATTAATAGTAATCCTGAAAACTAGAATCCTATAGTCGATCTAACTTACGTCGTTGTTATTCCTCTGATTCTCGCCATAGTCTCCACTCTTTCGCCTCTTTGGGTATCGGCTGTCGTCGTCCCGATCACGACTGCCATGTCTACGGGAAGGGAAATTCCTGCGTGGTGGCCTGTTGGCTGCATCTCTGTCCCGGCTGGCAGCCCGGTGCCTTCGAGGAGATCTCGACCGTTCTCTTGGGGACCGTTCGCGATGTTCCCTATCACGATCCTTGTCACGATCACGCTCACGTTCCCGCTCCCGCTCTCTAGACCGACCTCGCTCCCTCTCGCGCTCCCGTTCTCTTTCACGTTCTCGCTCACGATCACGTTCCCGGTCTCGTTCGCGTTCCCGTTCGCGGTCACGATCTCGCTCTCGTTCCCTCTCTCGGGAAGGAGATCGCTCCAAGCGACGTTTCTCGACTTCGATGCGGTTCTTGTTGATGAACTCCTCCTGCTGACGGAGCAGTTCTTCGTCGCTGACCGGGCGGTTATTGATGTTGGCCAAGAACTGCTGGCTGTTGAGTGCTTCGCGCATCAACTGGTCTGTAGTGATGGGAGGAATGATTATTATTTGTAGATGTAAGGTATAGAATTGAGGGTAACTTACTTGTCGCCGCTTCGACGCCTCCCTTAAAGTTCGGATTGATCAGAACTTTTCGGGGAAGAACTGGAGCTGCGGGAAGTGTTGGTACAGTGGTGGCTACCGGCAATGGACCACTGTCGAAATTAAGCAACGGGGTTGGTAGAGGTGGCATAGCTGCCATTGGACCTGGAGGACCTCCTGGGGGCATCGCTGGGCCTCCGCCAGGTCCACCCATTGGCCCAAAAGGAGGACCACCGGGTGGTGGTCCTCCGGGACCGTTCGGTCGGAATATTGGTCCACCATGTCCCATCCGGGGTCCACCTCGCATGTGGTCGAACGGCGGACGATCACCGGGACGCATCATTCCCGGTCGCATCATAGGATCGAATGGGGGTCCTCGGGGAGGAAACGGTATTCGACCTCCCATGGGGAAATTCATGCGGTTATTGCGGAAATTGTTCATGTCACCTAGGAAACCAGGTCGTGGTGGAAAGCGAGGTCGCATACCCCCTCGAAATGGTCCCGGGCCGAAACCAGGACCACCCATTTGTGGTGGCATTCCAAGGGGCGGAAAGTGCTGTTCGCCGGAAGATGATCCTCCGGAATCGCCGGAATGTTTGAAGTTGTTTTGCCGATTAGAATGCTGCGGCCGATGGGATTGCTGATGCTGCTGTTGATGCTGGGATGTGGAGGATGCTTTGTTGCCACCTTCATGCTTCCAGTCACGTTTCTCCGTCGATTCATCCGTATCGTACGAGAAGTCCGGCTCCCGATCCTGATTAGTGACGTATAAGTCCAGCACATCCTCGGTTGATGTGGTGTCGCAAGGTTGGCCTGATGATTTGGCTTTTTCATCGACAGAATTTTTCAAAGGTGCGACATCCGACACAGTAGATGCTTGGGAAGAGACGGCTTCTGTTTCCTCTTCGGTACGGCTGGATTCCTGGACAGACGAACTGCGCAAATCTGTCTGCGAAACAGACGATTCCGTAAAGAGGGACGTCCCGGACACCGACTCCGGAACCAGTGAAGATTCTGAGACGGAAGATATTTCCGTTGTCGTGTCTCGTCCGGATTCGGACTCCGTTGAGACGGGCATGACCGTCTCTTGACTGGAGGGAATTTCTTCCTTGACTTCGGCAACCGGTTCCAGCCTGGGTGGTGATTCCTGCGGTTGTACAGTTTCTATCTTGACAATTTCTTTCTTCATTTCCTGCAGGGAAAGCGGTTCCTCGTGTCCCGGTGTCCCGCTGCGCTGCAACGTCGGTGCCACCACCCGCTTTGCATTGTTCGGCTGGCTGGCATGCTTCCTGGTGTGCGGTGGCCCGGTGGCTTCCGATCCGGAGGTAGTTCTTTTCTTCGCCTGCTGGTGCAGGGCCGCTTCCTTCTCCTTGGCTGCCAGCTGCTTGGCGACCCAGTCCTCCGATTCGCCGAGCAGAAACTCCTCCTCGTGCTGCTCTAGCTTGATGCCACTCTCTGGATAAACGATAAGAAAACGTTGGGCGTTTTGAATCGGGACATTTCGCTACGCTAGGTTGGCTTTGGTTTGTTTAGGTTTGTTTTTGTTTTTTTTTTTTTGCTAAGCTGAAACTAGCTGTAGGATTAGACGTAGTTCTATGGGATGCGGTGTTTTACAGAATTCGATTTGATTTTGAAATAAAAATTGTCGCTCGAGTTGGTTGAGCTTGTATTGTTTTTAAATATAATAGATAAATACAAATATTTTACAAATGCATAAAAGATTTTGGCATTTTTGATCACTTGTCAAATACTTACATTACAGTTTGAAACACGACTTCGAACCACTTCAAGCACAATAAGAAAAAATGAGTGACTAACATTTATCAGTTTTGCATGTTTGGATTGAGCTGAAATAGTGGCTTTGCATGTTCTCTTGAATTTTTTAAACATTCTATGTACAGCCATATTTTTTCTTTTAGAATCTTCTGGATCTACTGATACGTTCACAATTTAGATTAAGTATGAAGTGGTGCCATAGAGCATAAATTATTAATTCCAGGCAAATGCACTGTAGGTTAGATCTAAATGGCTTTCAACTGGCTTCAAATATTTTCAAACATCTTGAATAAAAAATACAATATTAAATAACTTAACTATTTCGAACTTATCAATTGAACATTCAGAGGGTACTTGTTTTGTTGTTTAATATTATATCATAGCGTGAAAGGCTCTTTGATTGCAAAAAATACATATTACTATTTGGGGGGCCACGCATTATTGACGGATCATTTGAGTGGGAAGTGGTGATTTCGTGAGTTTCTACGAATTGTTTACTACATAAAGCTAAATATGCTACTAGGAGAAGAGGGTACGGCTGATTTGATCAAAAATATTCTATCTCATTTATGCAGAACCCTTCTGAAATGCTCATAGTAAAGTAAAACAAAGTAAAATGACAATCTAACAACAAGAGCACAGTTAGATAAGTTTTTTTTCTGAGTAATACAATTTTGTTTACACTATTCTACTTATATTTAATGAACTAAGGATGATGACTGGCCTATGCCCAAAATAACTAGGACATGTTCTTTCTGTAATCTTTCGTTATACTTAATCGGGCTTAGGAGTCATCAGACTTTCAGCTTGGAGTGACAAGCTAGCTATCAACAAATGGGTTAAAAATGTTTGGGTTTAGAATTTCCATCAATAACTTCCAATAAATATTTCCAAATAGCTATTTGGAATAACTCTTAAGCCACAAAAATATAAATTAGGAATACACCTGCTTAACTTTATCACATGAATGTTGAAACTTATGATTTATACAACATATCACTGTTTTAGGCTAAAACGAAATATTTTTCATCCACAGGATGAGTCAGACTTCACTGGAAGTCGAATCGTTGGACAGTTCAATTTAGCCCAACAAGACTGGGGCACTTATCATTCTTCCAAATAAGCCTCTAGAGTAGTTTTCCACTTTATTAAAGCCTACTGTTTTCTTGTGAACACAAACAACTAAGTACTTCGCTAGAATTTCAACTTGATTATCTATGACTAATGGAAATTCTTAGATGAGAAACTCATACTCTCTTTGGGATGTAATTTCTGTTCATATAACTAACTTTTAAATATGTTAAGGCCTTTAGCACTGAAATATGTTCCAAAGTTTACAGCCAAAAGTTGTTATATGATCGATTACTTTAGCAAAGATTTAAAATGCTATGACGTAGTTTGCTATTTTTGCATAATTTGATCATCATATTCCGGAATTCTTAATAATCAAGCTGTATCAACATCTTTAAGTCTATTATATTACCCAACAAAGTAATTATGAAATTTGCTTTTGCATATAACAGAGGCATCTAGTCTGAAACTAAAATTTTCTAAATTACTTTTACTATTGTTACTGTTTCTTTTCATAATAAAACTTACTTTGCTCGCTAATAACCGCCCTAGAGACAGTAGAAAATTACACCTACACTTTCTCATCACTTGATTAGACAATCTTCTACAAATATATACGGAAGTTCACAAAACTTCAATTACTTCTAACACTTCTACCACAATCAGCAGGTACCGTTTTAAGCATTTTAATTAAAGAGAGGTTTTTCTATAAGAATTTGCAGTTCATTATGATAGTGAACAGCTTCCTTCCAGTTTACAGTAGCCAATTTTGAGGATGGGTAGCAATTGTCTAGGCTCATTATGCACAAACAAAGAAATAGATAGTCTCATGCCCATAATCTCGTTGGGAATTGTTCTAACTTTGAATTCGAAGGACGCTTAGATCATATAAAGATCAAATACGAAGATCATGTTCCATAATTCATTGAGCACTAGTCCTCTAAGGCCACGAGACAGGAGCTTAAGTATATCATACCTTCTAAGGTGGAGTGTAAATGGAAAAGGGGGACTTGCAAAACGCGAATAAATTGTATCATCTATTGCTGTAATGACAACCCATGCAGATATTTTTTCAAAATGTCTTTACGGCAGAATGAGGAATGCCTGTGTTTGTCTGTAAAACGGGCTCAAAGAAAATGGAACGAGAGTTATAAATGAGTGAAAATTGTTTAAATTGGCTTCTTATGTTCGAATGCTTCTGATATATTGGTTTAGAAATTCTATGAATGTCACAGAGAGCTCGTTGTTTTTATTTTGCGAATTACGATTCTTAAAAATAAACATAATTAAAATCATAACACATCATAAATCTGTATTGCATAAATAATTTTTAAAGAGATTCATGGCTCATTTTTTAGTTTCAAAATATTTTAAAATTCTGCTCAATTTATAGCAAATCCCTGAAATTCCAAAATGTTATCCACGAAATCCTCAAAATTCAAACGTAAAGAATGCTTTTTTTAATCAGAAATATTACCAATTCTATGATGTTCTTTGATGTAGCAACAATAGTCACAACATTCTAATAGAAAGCTTTATACTGATTTATACATTTTGTTTTTTCAAAGGTTCAAGGTTTCTTCAATTTTTTTCCAAGTTTCATTTCATCGTATTCCGTTTCGCAATTGCGATGTAACTTTTGCTTGCAAGACTCAGCAACTGCGGTCAAAAAGTTTTGCCATCGTGAAAACGTCTCTTTGATGAATAGCATTTCAATCAAATTCTACTGAATTCCACCAACTAATTCTTGGTTCCTTAGATTTAGGAATCCAAGTATCCTAAACAAACTCAAATGAAATAGTGTTTGCAATAGGTTTAGAATCAACCATTGAAACTATTTACAGAGTACCTACTAAACATGCAAAGCTTTTCAACAGGGTTAAACCTTGCAATCTGGAAGATACCAACTAAGCCCCTGATGCCATGACCATAATACTAGCCAATCAATAAATTGCTAACTGCTACCGTTTTCCCAAGAAATCGATTGCAACACAACAAAACAGTTGACTACCCTGCCCCCAACCCAACAACAACAACCCCCTCGCCAACTTACCATCGTCCGAGCCGAGCAGCAGATCCTCCTCATTCAGTAGGGCCACCGGGTCCTCGCCTTCTGCCAGCTCATAGTTGATCAAGTCGTCACTGGACATAACACGAAACAATCGAACAGAGAAAAAGAGAGAAAAAAAAAGCAAGGAAACTATTTTTAGTAACACCGCCACAAGCCAAGCGGTCTTGGATCTTCTTCGGAACCACTACATATCACACCGCCGGGGTTCCGGGTACAATTCTAGGAACTAGTGAAATAACCGGCGATAAGAAAACAATCACTTCTCACGACGAGCAATGCTCATCGACCCGAAAATCGGCTGCCAGCTAGCGATATCGAACACTATGCAGCAGAGATATGCCACCGCTGGAGGAAAAAGTAGAAAAACACATGTACAAGCCAAACTTGAAGCGCTTGGCGAGCGATAGATTTCATCGCAAATGGAACCAACTTCGGCTTATTCTTATCACCGGCACTTGCGGAACACTTGGAACCGAAATTTACTCGAAATCGTTTCGGAAATACGGGCTAATTTTACGGAAAATGGCAAAGCTACGAAAGTAGAGCGAACTTACTTCAGATCCGACATCTTGGTTAATTTTGTTTTGACGTTTGCAATGTCGGCAGAAAGACTGAACTAACTGACAGCCGTTGAATGTCGACTCGGTAAACCGAACCCATGTCAAAAGTCGCAGAGCAAAAATGGGAGCAATGTAATCAGTCCCACACTGAGAGAAAAATCTCATGGTTGTGGCCTCGATAATTAAATCATGCATAGAAAAAATTCCGGTAGTAAAAACTACCATTCTACCCGATCATGCCTGCCCTTAAAACTACTAGCGAAATTTCAGTCAACTTCACTATGTTTATGGTAAAACCTTCAATACTTGTGGCATATTTGATAGACCTCATATTGATATCAACTGCAACATGGTCGATTTAATCGCAGGCATGGTAAAATCAAATGCATTTATTGTCAGCTGAAAATTGTTGGTGTTTGCGCTTAATTTAACCCTCGAAATGGTAGTTTCTACTGCGGTTTTTTTTTGCGTGTCACCACGTTCATGTCATTCTTGACTATGGTCATGGTAACAAGAACTATTCCGATATTATAGTAAATGTCGAGTACTTTTTCAAAAGGACGTAAGTCGCAAAATGTAAACAAACGTGATGTTCTTGGCATGTTATTACAAATCATGTATATATGCCCATATTTGATTAACTTTTTGATAGATTATTCTTTAAAGTTTTAACTAACTTTTTACAAAATGGTGTAACATCACTTTTGCACTTTTGAGGAATAATCACAGAGAACAGACATTGATGTCCATATACCTTTTCTTGAAAAACGTGTAAAAGTTAATATGGGCAGCCGGTATAAGAAGCAAGTGTAGAGAAAAACAAACAAAATTTTCAGGTTATGTGCTTGGCTTTTTATTGATAAACATTTACATGACAGTTATTGCACAACCGCAGCGCCGCCTACCAGGAGCATAACGACATACATTTGAAATGTCGGTTTAAAGTTTTACACAAGTAGCAGACCGAGCAATCGAACTACGTTTTTGATTTTTTTGTCCACGATCGTGGTTTTTTCTACACTAAAGCTAGGGTAACAGTTGGTTTAGAAGTGC